>PVJX010034681.1:0-18768 GCA_004027295.1 Dolichotis patagonum | reverse complement strand
CCACCAAACTGACAACCCCTCACCTCGTGATTTCTGCAAGTATTTCATGGCATCATCATTGTGCATTTTACCTACCTGTCACCATGTTTAGTGTACAGTTCCTCCAGTTCCTACAAATGCACACAATTGTGTTACCACTATAATCCAGATATAGAGCAGTGCCATCAACCAGAAAATTTTCTTGTGTCCTCTCATAGTCTCTTCAACCTTGTGTCCACAACCTGGAAATCACCGGTTTGTTTTATGCCTCCGTAGGTCTTTTTCTTTTTTTCAGGATGTCGTATGAATGGAATCATACACTCACTAGCCTTTTCAGTCTATCTCCTTTCACTTACCATAATGGATCTGAGAGTCACCCATCTTGCTATGTCAGTAGTACCCACCTTAAGTGTATGGTACAGCAGTTAGCTGTGTATACCTTGGGCAACAGAGATCTAGAACTTTTTTTCTTTTCTCTTTGCAAAACCCAAATTCAGTATACAGTGAACAACAATTCTCCTTTTCTCCTTCCTCCAGCCATTCTGGAAATCACCATTCTACATTCTGGGGCTGTGAGTTGAACTTCTTTAGGTACTTCGTAAGTTGCTTTATGGAGTATTAGTCTTTTGTGACTGACTTGTTTCTCTTATCATAGTTTCTTAGCTATAGCGTATGACAAAATTTCCTTTGTTGTTAAAGCCTGAATAATATTCTATTGTATGTGTAAATCAAATTTTCTTTATCCATTCATTTAATAATGGACATTTAGGTTTCCTCCACCTCTTGACTTCGGTGAGTAGTCCTACCGTGAACATGGATGTACAGATTTTGGGGATATTCTGTTTTCAGTTTTTTGTTTTTTGTTTTTGTATATTTACACAGAAAAGGGATTGCTGGATGCTATGGTAATTTTATTTTTAATTTTTTTGAGGAATTCAATACGATTTTCCTTAGTGAAGCAATTCATTTCCTTTTTATTTCTGAGAATCCCATTGTGAAAATACACTACATTTACTTCATTCACCAGTTGAAGAACAATTGAGTTCTTTCCATTTTTAAGCAACTACTTCTATATAGCTATAACTGCTGAAACATTTCCTTAAAAGTTTTGCATGAACATATTTTTTTACTCCTTTGGGTAAATACTTAAGAGTTAAGATTTTGAAGTTGTAAAATAAGTGCATGTTCAACTTTTTGAGAAACTGGCAAGTTTTCCAGAGTGGCTATATCGTCTTAATGTCCCCATCCATTCAGTGTCTCCATCAGCACATTTAGGGGTTTTGGCCTTCTAATGATGACCTTTTAATGACTCATGATGTTAGGCACCTTTTATGGGCTTATTTTGTTTATGTGCTTATATCTCCTTTTGTGAACTGTGTACTCAGGATATATGTCTTTTTCTTTGCTAAGTTTTATAATTAATTTTATGAGATCCTTTTTTGGTTGTACTTTTTAAACTCATAAGTAATTATCTATATACAATTTGTGTTATCAGACATGTGTTTCGCACATATATTGGTGTGGTCCATTACAATGTTTTTCCTGGAAGCTCCCTCCCTCTAACTTCTGTTCCATGAGTCCTCCAGCTCTCTGCTGATACTCAATTATTGCCCAAATCCTATAATTCCCCAGGAATTTAACTAACTCAGTTTCCCTTTTTATAAATTTGTCACAGACAGACCTATACATAGCCTAAGGTTCTCTGTCAGGAGGCCTTGATCACAGTGCTGGTGAGTCTGTCATCCACAAAAGGAGTGATATTACAGGGATGTAACCAATTATAATCCATTATAAGGATTAAATGAAACAATGGTTTATAACGGGTACGATGTCCACACAAACTTCTCCACATGACAGATACTCTCTTCCATCCCCCAAGTTAGGAGTAGAGCCCCATAGGCTTCCAAGTTACAGTGCACTGTCACATTTCTCACCTGTAATTCTGAAATGCCCTAACTAGTCCCCATAATGTGGATCAGTTTTTCCTTTTTGTCTTAAACATGGTGTTTACAGATGCAGTCTCCAGCAGCACAACTCAATCATGCCCATCAATTTTAGTTTAGCCCAGTTTCTACATTTAAAAGTCTCCACTGCACAGTTCCATTTCAACCTATTTACCTATAATTCCATCACCTATTCCACACATCTGGCAGCATGAGCTCTGGTGCTTATGATTTAGTGAAAATACATATGAGCCTTGGGGCCACTTCCTCCATCCAGAATGCTTTCTGTCCTTGTGCTTTATGCACCTATAAAACAAATTCTCCGTGTTCCTCAGGGCCTGCTTTCCTGTCATTCTTCCTGAAGTCTTTCTTAGTAACCCACTTGTATCTCTTTGACTTTACAACATTTCCACCTCTTTGTTTTATTGATCTATATGTAGTCATTATCTTATTGTTCGGTGTGACAGTTACCTGCACAATTCTCTTAATCACCCCTGGTACCGATCTGGTAATTTGGATAGTAACCTACTATACATGATCAAAAGTCAATAGCTACCTGTTAATTTGATTTAAATTTTAATGCAAATTCTGGAACATGAAGGTTAACAAAATAAAGTTACCAGAACAACTTGTAGGATTTTCAGGATGTGAAAACTTCAATTTTGGGAATTTGGTTTTGTTTTGTTTATTGTGGTACTAGGGATTGAACTCAGGGCTTTGTACATTGCTAGGCAAGCACTCTACCGCTAAGCCACATTCCCAGCCTTTGGAAACTTCAATTTTGAAAGGCCAAATTAAATAGTCATTTGGATCAAAGGATTCAGTGGCCTTAAAGGGCTCCTGCACTTGAGCAAAGGAAAAGAGCCCTGTATAAAGATTTTTATCAGCAACAACCATATTTGCCTAGTTTTTTCTTTCAATTGCAGTGTTCAAAGGCATGCATTATTCTCCTTCTTGCTGAGTATTAAAAGTTACATTGCATTTCAGTTTTATGCTTTTCTACTCCACCTATCTGATCTGGATTCTCTTTCCTCTCCAAGTTTCATTATTTTCAGGGGGCTCATGCCCTCCTCCATACGCTTCTTAGCCTGAAAGTGACCAGGAAGGTGTCACTCAGCAAGAATCGATTTCCCATGTTCTTGGCCTGGATGACTTTTACATAGTAACTGTCCTTGTGACCAGTTCTCCTTGGCATATGTTCAGGAGGAGATGATCTATTCTAAGCAGTGCTTTAAATCAGGAAAGTGCACATTTATTGAAGTTCAGTAAACCCAGCAACACCCAAGGGTCAGGACTCTTAAATGTTTATTTCAACATGAATTCAGATATACTGGAGAATTTTAGTGAGTCACTTAGACTCTACATCTCTGTGAGCCCTTTAAAGTACTGACACAGCTGTTTTATATTAGTCTAATACTTATTTTCAAGTTACAGTTTAATTGAAATTAATTCTCACTTTGTAGCTTTGATGCCCAGCAGTTTTATTATTTCTGATATTTAATATAGTTTTCCCTATTAACATTAATATTTAGATATGGTTACATGTCTTAAGAAGTGTACATCAGGTCCACTCCTGCGTACCCACCACCATCAGGGCTCTTGCTTCCCTCAAGTAACAAGTACAAGCAGGGAGAAACAGCCAGACCCTCTCCTGCCGCCATCAGGGTGCGTGCCTCTTGTGGGCAACTAATGTGGTGGAGAAACAGCCAGACTGGCCCCTGCATGCCTGCTGCCATCAGGGCACTTGTTTCCCTCAGGTAACCAGTGCAGGCAGGGACAAACAGCCAGATATGCCCCACGCGCCCACAGGATGCCTTTGGAGAGGCTTGCTTCCCTCAGACAGCCAGCACAGACCAGGAGTCTGAAACATGCCCCAGTCCAGGGGGAGTCCTGGTATAACCACACAGGCCAAAAAAGGAAACATCCCCACCATCACACACCCCTGACTGTTGGGGAAGCCTCAGTGTAGTTACATGGGTCTGGAGAAGCCCACCCAACACCCCATTCCCTCCAAACCCAGGTTTCTGTCCTATTCCCTTACACCACAGAAGGGCAGCCAAAGCAGGAAGCACCTGGGACCCCATAACTGGCTTATCAGGAGGAACCCGGGAAAATGTCAAGACAAAATAGCAAAAGGCAGTCTCAGACCTGCAGCCCACACAGAGCAAGACTAGGAGATATAGACATGGAATAAAATGGAGGTTACACACCTGAAATCTGAAAAGATAGCAACTGAAGTAAAGAAACAACTTCATGAGGCTGTAAAAGTAATCAGATCAGAAATAATATCAGGTAAAAGAAGAAATCACAAGCATAATGAAAGAATTGCTGAGCATGTCTAAAGAAGACGTAAGAAAAAAACAGAGAAGCCTGGAAAGCTTAAGATTGTGAGTTCAATCCCTGATACCAAAAACAAACAAACAAAAAAATAGGAGCATAGGAAAATGATGAAAACCTTAAGTGGACAATACAGGAAGGAATTACAATGCATGCAAAATTCAAAGGATATCAAGGAAATTAACAACTCCATCAAAAGCTGGCAGAACTGCTTGAAAGAGACTGAAGATGGACTTTCATAGACTTGAAGACTGGATGGTGGCTTGAAATCATGAAAGACCTCTTAAAAAATAACAAGGAACCAGGAAATAACAATTCAACAACTGCAACACAACACAAAGAAAAATAATTTAAGAATAATAGGTGTCAGTGAAAAAGCAGCAGTCAACACAAATAACATAGAAAACAGATGTAAAAGCATAAAACTTCCCAAACATGGGAAAAGGATCTGGCAAACAGATAGGCAAGACATGTAGAACTCCAACTATCCATAACCAAAGTAAATCTACACTCAGACATATAGTAATCAAGATCCCAGAAATTCAGCACAAGAACAAAATATTAAAGGCTATTATAGAAAAGAAACAGATCACCTATAAAGGAAAACCCATCAGAGTCACAACAGACTTCTCAACACAAACCATGAAGTGAAGATCTTGGAATGAAGTGTTTCAAATCTTGAAAGAAAACAACTTCCAACCCAGATTGATGTACCCTGAAAAACTATCTTTCAAAATTGACAGAAAAATAAGATATTTCCATGATAAAGAACAACTGAAGGAATTCGTGACCAATCAGCCAACCCTACAAAGAGTACTGAAGAATATTCTAGAGAAAGATAAAGATGACCGTGGTTCGAGGAACAGTGGCAGAGGGGGATTGCCAAACAGGGAAGGCAGTTGAACAGAGGGGATAAGTGGGGTACAACAGCAGGAGGATGGCATGACAGGAACAAACCAATGCATGCCAGTTGTAACCATCAATGTAGATGGCCTCAATTCACCAATAAAAAGAAACAGGGAGAGTGGATCAAGAAACAAGATCCATCAATATGCTGTATACAAGAAACACATTTAACTCAAAAGGAAATTCACAGACTGAAAGTCAAAGGAGAAAAAACAATGTTCTATGCAACAGGAAACCTGAAAAAAGCAGAGGAAGCTTGCCCATCAACCACAGAATGGAAAAGAAAGATGTGGCATTTTTATACAATGGGAAGCTACTCAGCTATAAAGGATAATCTCGAGGCTCTTATAGGTAACTGGATGCAACTTGAGATCATGCTAATTGGTGAAATGGTTCAGATTCATATGGGTGAACATCATTTTATCTCCATAGCATAAAAAAAGGAAGGAGTTAGTGGGGTCCAAAACGTGCAATAGATATTGTGATAAGAAATCTCTAAAAAGAGAAGATGGTAACCACTGTTAATTTCCTATTATCTTATTTTGATTCTGGTATCATTTTCATTGTTTTGTTAGGCTTGATTTTATTCTGTCTTGTTTTGTTTGATTTTATTGTGTTGATATAGGCAGCTACTTTGAAGATAACAAGATACATTGTGGTAGCCATTGTTGATTTCCTATTATGGGGTTTTGAAGTCCTGTAATGCTTCCATTGTTTTGTTTTGGTTGATTTTATTCTGTTTTGTTTTGTTTGTTTTTATGTTCAATTGTATGGACAGCTATTTTGAAGAAAACAAGAGACCTTATGGTAGCCATTGTTGATTTCCTATTATCTTGATTTAAAGTCCTGTGTCACTTTCAGTGTTCTATTTTGATTGGCTTTATTCTGTTTTATTTTGTTCAGTTTTATTCTATTTAAAATTTTAAAAAAATTTAGGAGAGATATTGAAAGAGAGGATAGAAACATATTGATGCTTTGATCCTATAAGAAAGAGCTTAGAAAACATACTGTACAAACCATAGATGAAATTTTTATTATCATATGACCTCAGATATTCTTTTGGAAAACTGCATTTACTTGTAATCTAGATGATATTTGGTCCTGTTTTAAACAGGTCATGAAATGTATACCATGTATCATGAAACGTAATCACTTCAAGGAAATTATCACCCAAACAGTAATAATATTGAACATGCTATGCAAAGTTTAATTACCAGGACTACTGACTGCCTTTCACCTCTGTGGCCACACTTCTCTCACCTCAGTTCTCCTTTTTCTTGTTTACTAGTGGTCCTTTGGCGTGCTCCTCTGGGAACTGATGACAAGAGGAGCCCCTCCTTATCCTGATGTGAACACCTTCGATATCACGGTTTACTTGCTGCAAGGCAGAAGGCTCTTACAGCCTGAATACTGCCCAGATCCCTTGTAAGTAGGAATCCCCACAGGATCTTCTGGTCTCTTATGTTCATTTCCTTGACAGATGTATTCGCATTCAAGGAGTCTCTCACAGCATTTCTTTCTGAAACAGGTACGAAGTGATGTTAAAATGCTGGCACCCCAAAGCTGAAATGCGCCCATCCTTTTCCGAGCTGGTCTCCAAGATATCAGCCATCTTTTCCACTTTCATCGGGGAGCACTACGTCCATGTGAATGCTACTTATGTAAATGTAAAATGTGTGGCTCCATATCCTTCTCTGTTATCATCACAAGAAAACATTGATGGTGACATGGACACGTGATGAATGGGAACCCCACCTGTTCTTTCTGAGAAATGTCATAGTACTAGCCCAGACAACAGTCCACATTTTCTACAACAGTTCTCACCACCTGGGCTCCAAAAGGCCATCAGACACCTTTTGCTTGTCAAAATTACACCAGTACTGGACTTTATATTGTTATTTAAATCACTGGCTTCAAGGAATTTATCCTCTGACAAAACATGAGAACAAGACTTGTTTCCACAGACCAGTGACCATGGACAATCCTGCAGCTATGACAACACTCCTGTAATTTGGATTGGAATTCAAAACTGGAATTCTGAGTTGCAAGTTTTAAAACTCAGAGTCCCACTTGATTTTCCAGGAGGAACTGATGCAGTGAATTTTACTCACAGAAAATTCCGAAGAGATGGACGGGCAAAGCAGCCCCAGGACTGCCACTCAGAATTTCACTGTTTTCAGAGAGCTTTTCATTTGGGATGCTATCATTTGCCCGTAGGCAAACATTCCCTTTTAAATTGTCATATGCACATTCCTTTGGTCGGAAAATATCCATAGGCAGTGCAGTCAAGTTTCCAAGTAGCATGACATAAGATGTGTTTACAAATTAGCCAGGATATTTATATATTGTATGTAGAGGATGTTAAGAAATTTTCATAAAATAGTTTAGTCACAATGAACTATTTAGTTGTCATTTTAAAACCAAGTGTTTGAGAATGATGCGGTTCTGATGTAATGATGTGGACATTTGAAAATTGTATCTGTATTTTTATGACATCTCTGAAAATAGACAAGTAATTTGTGATGATAAATATTTTTAAAGGTAAGTCAGTATGTTTTTAAAGCAAAATACAATTGACTGAAAAGTTCCTTCCTTCCAGTCATGGCTAGTGTACAGAACAAACAGAAGCTCAGTGGACTGGAAATGTTAACCTCTTTCTCAGGTGGCAGCTTCCCACTTCACAAACTACTGGGAAAAAGCTTTCGGGGAGTCCAGTTTTACATTACGACTTGTTTTGCGTTAAGCTAAATACATTCTAGAAACCAACAAACAGATAAACAAGGCAATTGAAAATCCTCACTATGTCACTTGGATGAATAGTTATTGTGGGCAGGACTTTTGTGATGTTTTTGTTCTGTAGAATTTGTGCTGACTACTGTATAGTGCATTGGCATAGGTTACTCTAGCTGGTTTTGTCAATGTGAAAATTGAAAATATATTTTTATAAAAATGTTTATTTTTAATGATATAAAAAATTTTGTTAGGCCATAAAATACTGCACTGTGAACATTTCAGAAAAGGTATGTCAGACTCGGATTAATATCAGCATGATTGTAAATGGCTGTAAATAGTGATAAGGAAACGTACTGATTGCTAGTACACCCCACCCTCATTACATCACCAGGACTTGAAGCCAACCGTTAACAGAACAAGCTACAAGGGTGTGTTACGCTGAAACCCAATAGTTGAGTTTGGCTATAGTTGCAGGAAAATGATTGAAACCAAAAGCCCCTTGACAATGGTGGGACTTGCCAGAAGACAAGAGGAATTGTGCTGCAGAGATATTTCAGTTCAGATATTACTACTTCATTTATATGAAGAGTAATACTAATTCACAAGTATTACCAAAAATACCTGCTCTGCAGAGAGAAGTAACCCTCAAGAGGCCAAGAGAATGTATGTCATCAAGAGCAGAGAAAGCTTGTGGTAATAACCCACCAACAGGGCTGCACACCTGTATATACATGCTTGAGAAGGCTGTGATGTGGAAATCATGTTTGCTATTTATGATATTGTCCTTAGGTTAATGTGTCTGAAAAGATTGTGGGAATAAGTGATTCTTCTAAGAATTAAATACTTGTCACTGCCTATACCTGCAATTCAGCTGAATGGTACTTTGTATGTTAATAGTTGTTCTAATAAATCATACAATTAAAATAAAGTGATGTAACATCTTGTGTACTGAAAGCAGTTTATTACTAGCCATGCTCGATTACCTACTTATTTACATAATGACAGGAAAAGCCTGGAGATTGATTTCACCAGACTACATCAAGCTCATCCATAGATAAGAAGCTTAGTCAAATTAATGCATGGACCATAGCTAAAAGAACTTGCCTTCCTGAATTCTTAGGAGTCCCTGTCATTCTCAGAGTGGTTTTCACTGAGCTGCAGAATTACCTGCAGTTTTCTGACAATATTTCAACTGCTGGAGCTACTGGATCCTATTTTAGCATAGTGCTATCCTCCAGTCAAATGTGACAAAAGCAAAAGATGACAGTGGCACAGAAGATATGACAATGGCCCTTGGAGCAAAAGATACAACAGTGATGCTGTAACCTCTCTGTGGCCACAGAGGTGGATACCTGGGGAGTAGGAGTGAAGAGAGGTGGCCTTGCCTCCACAAAACTATCACTCCCATCAACATGCATTTTCACCCTCTGATTCATACCAGGGGAGTAACTTTCAGGTTGTCTCCATATACATTCTTATATAGCACTTTGAGGAAATCTGATTATTAAATGATGCCTACAAAAATATAGTGGGGCTTCTTTACTGGTAGAAAATTCTATCTCTGTCCCCAACCAAACTCCCTCCCAGATAACAGATGCATTATCACAGAAATCTCAATCACTCTAAGCCCCATAAAGGTAAGAACCTGCTGTCCTTATATCCCTAGTATCTAACACCGGTGAATTCTCAAATAATTGCTAAACCTGAATAGCAGCATCAAACCCTCAATCATTTTAAACCACCACAGGAAAAAGGTTATTGCTGATGTAGTGGCTGACACAGACCCAGGGCAGGGAACTGGAGGCCTTCTAGAGATAAAGGAATAAAGGGATATTCCTCCACAAAATTTCACTTGATGTTTTGAATTTTTAATGGCCTATGGAAATTAATTTTTCACTTTCTGATGGAGGCATATTTTTACTTTCTGATCTACTAGACAGATTCTATCTTTAAAGAAATAAGACGATGTGATATAAAAGTTACAAAAATATATGTTTGAATGCTGAAATCTTGCATTATTGATCTTCCCACTTCAGGAAGTAAGAGTATTATGTCAAGGAAATTGATTGGTTTATTTCACTCAAATAATTATTGAGCACCTATGTATGTGAGATACTGCTAAGCAATGGGGAAATAAAGTTAGCCTTCTCCAAGTTTTTAATGGAAGAGTCACAAAATCACACAATTAGTGAATGTTATACATTTCTTTTGTCTATAAAATGTCTAAAAGAAGCATCACAGTTTAAATATACTAAAGGTACAGACCCATGAGCAAAGTCACCGAGCCAGATCTATCATAGACGACACATTGAATCTTACTAAACCTGCTTACTTACAAAGTTGTCTAAAGAATAAAAATAAGTGTGAAAATCCTCCTGGCACACCATAGCTCCTCATGATTGCAATATCATCTGTAGGACAATAAAAGTACACATAAAGGTGGTCTGTGGTTGGTCGGAAAGGGACCTTACAGATGTTTAAATTCAAATCTTTACTTCATTCTCCTCCTCATACTCGCTTGTATGGTAGAAACAGCTGTGAGTCTATCTTATCCTTAAGCACTGATAACAGTGATGGCGGCAGATGGGAAGAGTGACAAGACTGACAGGACAATGAAACTTGCCCTAAGTGAAGGACACCTGAAAATCTCTGTCTCTTCTTTCGCTGAACTCTCTACTGTTCTTTTAATGGCTTTTACAATGACTTGATTCCTTTTTTCTTCTTTAGTTCTTCACACATAGAATATATACTCAGCGTGGAAAAGAACAACGTAACTTCGGGATTGTTGGATGAATGTGCAGTGATAGGAGTCACAGTCCTCAGAATCGGTGTCTAGAGATTATTGTTCCACATTTTGCTCAACTAAGTGGTTAATGATAATTCAGATTCAGACCAGAGTAGAGTGAGTATTGTATTGTTCCAGCTACACACTATATGTACAATTCTCATCCATCCGCATGACACACACAGGTAGCTATAGAGACACAATTCATTCTTGTGGCACTTGAGACAATTTCAGGACATTGAAAGATATGCAAATACTGTTCACCAAAGGAAGAAACATTTAGTGCTATTTTCCCTTTTCATATTTGACCTCTTCCTTCAGGACTATCTCAATTCCTTAGCTATCAAAACACTAGAAAGAACTTCTGTCATTGAGTAGTGAAATATTTCAGCTGGCGAATTGAAAGTAATAAAATAGGCTTGCCCAAACTGTCCTTTGTTGTAAATTGCACCAAAGGTCTAGATTACGTCAGCCAGAGGTATTGATCACAGCACTGAGAGGTTTATAACTACTATTGACTTAGCATGTGACCCTGGAGCAGAAATCCAGGAAAATTGCAAAAGCATATCCACGTAATGAAAAGTCTATCATTAATAGGACTTACAATCTCCTCATTTAACTAGCATTATTTTGCTTTAGGCAAATATTTAATAAATACTGGAAATAGGAGATATTTCTGTTGTCTTCCTTTTTTCCTTTGTTTCTGAGCTGTTTGATGAATATATTTTCCTTTTTATCAATAAAACATGCAGGTTTTTTAAAAGCTGATATGTTAATAGTCCCTGTAAAATTAGTATAAAAACATGCAGAGAGCTCCTAATTCATTATTATTTTAATAAAGAGCTACAGTTCTCCATATGGATCAATTTAGAATTTAGGCTTCAGATCCTATTATGAGCAATTAAACCCTAACTAGTTAAGCATTCTAAAAACCAGGTAGTATTAGAGAAGCAATTCTGTGATGAAAAGAGCCACATGTTGGATGCATAAACAGAAATTTCTAATTTACATAAATTACTGTTATTTGAAGCCGTGGGCCCAGATCACAGTGACAGTTAATTTTTATCCCTTTCTTGAAAAGAAGCCCATTATGTTTATGCATTTGCTTTTTTACTGTCATATGAGTGCATTCTTTCCACCACATGAGTTCCAGGCTGGCAGAAACATGCACTAATCCTTAGCCCTCTTGGCTGGAACAACAAAAATGCATAAAATCTTAGCAGGCCAAAAGAGATCAACTTTAAAATCTCTGGCATCCAAACATTTCAGAACAATTTTTCTGCCCAAACTATTTGTATTCTTCATTTGTGGTCCTTGGGATCTATAATATCAATTCCCGTTTTTATTGGGCAGCCTAAAGTTTTTAAGCACATTTCATCTACCTTTCATGAGTGTTTATAATTTTCACAGTGGTTTTGTGAATTTTTTTTCTGTCTCTAATTGTTTTTCCCTGTGTTGGGGATCAAACTCAGGGTCGCAAGGATGAAAGGCAAATGCTCAAGTCTTCTCTTGTCTAAGAGTGGGAAGAAGTAAAAATGAGCACTGCCTGTGAAGCCCTCACTTTGACGTTTGCCACTTTGTTCCTGTGACATCTGCTCTTTCCATTAGAGCCAACCAGGGGCTTTCCTTTTGCAAAACTGGGACTAAACAACCACCATATTCATTCGTGGCAGCAATTCTTGTAAACAAGAAATGCCAGATTCAGAGCCTTTAGGGAATCCTGCCCCCAAGAGGCCACACCTCAGCCATGTGATCCTTAGAGACAATTTCATAAATCTCAAAAGAGAAAAATTACAGAGAAACCCAAATACCCTACTGTGATACTGTTGCAAGCTGTTCCTAATTTATGGGTAAGCTATGCAAAGTAATCAGAATTTTAATTCACATCAGTGGTGACTACAGAGTGTGAATTAGTACATGTTTGCAATACATTCACCTTATAGTCTTCTTGGAGAATTGGTACATGTACATAAAGTCTCTCCTCCTCTAGTTCCCTTTTCTACCTTTGTTGGGGATCAAACTCAGGGTCACAAGGATGAAAGGCCAATGCTCTGCTACTGAACCCTACCCTATCTTTTCAATCTTGTTGCTATTATTAGCCTTAGTACAAGTTTATGACATAATATCCACATTCATTGAGATTATTAGGATCATGTACATGGCATATCTCCACTGCATCAATTTTTCTATCTCCTCCGCCTCACCTTTTGCCTTTGGTCCTATGAACCTCTTCCCTCTACAAGAGATCCATCCCTGTCTGCTTCTATGCTTCCCCTACTTTTCTCTTAATTTGTTCTTTGCCTTATTCAAATGAGAGATAGAATACAGTATTCAAGCTTGTAGTTCTGAATTATTTCACTCAACATTATATTTTCCAGATGCATCCATTTTCCTATGATGTCTCAAATTTGTCCTTCTTGAGAGCTGAGTAGTATTCCATTATATGTAGATATCACATTTTCTTTCCCAATCATCTGTTCATGGGTGTACAGGCTGCTTCCAGGATTTAGCTATCACAAATTGTTCTCTTATAAACATGGATGTGCATTTATCACTGCAGTATGATTGTCTTAAGCTCTTCGAGGAAGATAACTAGAAGGAGTATAGCTGGCTCATCTAGAATTTCTAATTTCAGCTCTGAGAAATCTTCATCCTGATTTCCACAATGACTGCTAGTTTACATTTCTACCAACAATGAAGGAAGATTTCTTTTTCACCACAGCCATGCAAGCATTCGTTATTTTTTTTTCTTGATGATAGCCAATCTTTCTGGAGTAAGATAGAATCTTAGTGTTTTCATTTGCATCTCTTCAATAGCCAGGGATGTTAAACATGTTTTCATATATTTTTTAGCCATTTGTACATCTTCCTTGTTTAAGTGTCTGTTTATTTCACTTGCCTATTTCTTGACTAGGTCTTTAATTTTATGTGGTCTAATTTTTTTTTTTTAGTTCTTCATATATTCTAGATATTAGTCCTTTGAGTAGTAGCTGGCAAATTTTTCTTCCCATTCTGTAGGTTGTCTCTTCACTCCACTAACTGATTGTTTTGCTTTACAGACTTTCTTTAGTCTGATATAGCACTATGTGTTGATTCTTGCTGTGATTTCTTGTGTAATTGTTGTTCTTTTAGAAAATCATTTCCTCCACATATGCCTTCAAGTGTTTTACCTACATTATCTTCCAACAGGTTTAATGTTTCTATTTTAATGTCTAGATCTTTGCTCCATTTTTCTTTTGATTTAGTACATCATGAGAAATGTGTGTCCAGTCTTAGTCTGCTGCAGTTACCCAGTTTTCCGAACATTGCTTGTTGTAGGCTATCTTTCCACCAACATATGCTTTTCAGACCTTTATCAAATATTAATAAATTATTCAGAAAGAAAATATCCAGTGTTAAAACTCTGTACATTTTTTCTGAAAATGAACTTGATAAAAAATAATAATGATAACAATAATGATCTCATCTAAGGACATGTCATAGGAATTAATGACTGTCTAGAAGCTAATGGGCTAAGGTAATGCTCTCAGGGATTAGCCTTGCTTAATGAAATGCTGTTAGTTTAGTAAACGAATGCTTAAATGACAGAAAGTAAAAAATCCAGGCTGGCCATTTCACCAGGGGGAAAAAAGCTAATGCAAAACCATGTCATGTACTACCCTTACTCTTTTTATTTATTTGTGATTCAGAAAATATATCCTTTATAGTTTCTGTCTTTCATACATCTGCCTCAAAATTTTTCTCTGAGGATATGTTTATTTGTAGCTTGCTTAATTGACAGAGAATTAACTTGTTATAAAAATACAACTACTACTAGTGTAAGCTTATTGAATTCCCTAAAATTATGTTTGCCTTCAATCATTTTATCCTAAATATTCTGATCTAAAGAAGTTGTAGGTACTCCAGGTCACCTTTCAAATACTCTCTTTAAATTATAGTTGGCTTAGAGGTCATTACTCAACATCTTTTTTCCAAGATGATTCTAACAGCTGGCTTCTCAATTCTGCCTTCTCTGTATCGCCTTGCTTTGTCGTCTAAAAACAGCTGCTGAAATTATATATCTGATCATAATCATTTACCTGCTTGAAAGTCAATGCCTCTTCCTAGATGTTCCCTGCATTTTAGTGTTTGGTTTATTTATCTTTATTATAAAATATATTCTCATTAAAAAATTTGAAACTGGCCAAAAAGCTCTAAAGTGGATAAGAATTATCCTCTATCCACTTTCTCCTTCCTTTCTCACTTCCCCCAGGTAACCAGTGTTAACACTCTCTTGTGCATTATTGCAGAAACAGTCTATACCACAGTGATCCTAAACTAAGCTGGATACATCAGTACATCCTTCATTAGCCTTCATCATACCAACTAAATTATTTCTTACTCAGCATGAGCTGTCCAGTTGAGGGAATTTTCTCTTCACCTCTGTGACTTTCAACTCTAACCAGAGACACCCCACCTCTTGGGATATAAACTGCATTAACAGGGTTAGAGCAAGATATTTGAGCCAGTCTTGACCTCAATGGCTTGTAATTTTGCACCCCTTCAAACTAATATTTCTTAAGTTATTTATTCAGCTTTCACTTCAATGGAGAGAAGATTAAAACAGTTTTCTCTTGGTAAAATAATTAAAGAAACAGATTTACTTGTTTTCATTTGCCCAAGTATGTATACTTTAAAAATTAACCAAATTTTACACTTTTCTAAAGTTCTTCTCTTTTACAATGGAAGTTCCCAAACTTCCTGAAAGTTTAAAAGGGTTTTCAGCTTAGATAACAAATATAAATCACCCATTTCTTATAAACAGAATTCTGTAAGGCATTATTTCAGAATTTCAGCCAATGGATAACTTTCACAGAGTGGAAAAATCACTCAACGTGTGGCCCCCACACACCCCAGAGACAAGTTGCTTACTGTTGTGATTTGTTTTCCTTCATTCTGACTGTCCTTTTGGCAGGAGCACACCCAACCTAATTTTGTTCTAGCGTAAGGAGCCACATGTGGAATCACATGACATAGTGTTGCTAACCTCCTCATGCTATAAGTCAACAGCCAGGGACCAGTCTGGCAGGCCCAGCACTTACCGGTGAGAAGTGCTACAGCACAGAGTTTATGGGATATATCCTGGAATCAGACATACTAAGGTTTAGTTAACTCCACCAGCTTACCATAGTATGATTTTTGAACCAGTTGATTAACCCTCCCAAGCCTCTATTTGTATGTCTGCAAAATGGTAACACAAGAGCTAAGAGACGGAATCAAACAAGGCATGTGACGCTCTCGGTACATTCATTTTTCAGTGGCAATCATTATTTCTGAAGATCTTGACTTTTACTTTTTTTTCTTTTTATTCTTCACAATCTACTACTCCAAAAGACCCTAGAATAGTTATTTTCCAACAGATCCTAAATTTGGCATCATCCAAAAAATTGTAAGGATAAAACTCTTGAAAAGAGATGCAAGTTTGCCTCATCTTTTAAAATGGTGCCAGCCCCATCTAAATATTCTAGTCCAGCCCGACAATAACTATCTGTGTGAATGACCTTCTGTGTCATTTAATTTTTTTAAGTTGTACTTTCCTTAGCCACAAAAACTGGAGCTAATCTTTTCTACATTGCTGATTAAATATAATATCGCTGTTATGATTATTTACTTGTTTGTTTATTGTCAGAATCTCACTCTGTTGCCTAGGCTCACCTCAAGCAATGCTGCCTTAGCATCCTAAATGTCTGGGACTACAAACACCCAGCTTCTACAGTTATTTCATTCATCAAAATAAATTATTTACTTCAAAAGTCTCCTTAGAACTCATTTGATACATGATATTCCTTCTCACCAAGCTCAGCACTTCATTTGTCCACATTACCAGAGTTGTTTACATTAATTAGTGCTCAGAATCAAAGAGTTGGCCATTGTAGAGGCCCTCAGACCCGGCCTGGGCCACACACAGGGTTCCAAGGCTCGCTCATTGCTGGCTGACGCTAACACAATTCCACGCCCTCCTCTTTGGAGTTCAAAGTTTGGGGGTGAAATCACTGCCCATTCTCAAAGATAAACACAAATGCAGATTGGAGGTGGTGTCCTGTGCTGGGCTAGCAGGAGGCATGTGGTGCTTGGATCTCATCAGGGCAGTGTTTTTCCTACATAATAAATTGCTCTTTGTTCAAATCAGAAACTGAATTCATGTTATTTTCCAAAACCAGCCCTGCCAGGTTTCCTTGATTTAATTGTATCTTTTTTGTCTGCTGACAATGGAAAGCAGAAGAAAATATTCTTGCTAAGGAAATGAAATATTACCAAGAAAAACAGGCATTCTCACACTCTGTGAGTTGGGTTTTTCTCTTCACATTCATTTTTTTAAAAAAAGAAAGTGCTTTACCCTTTGAAACAACAGTGTTATTGCCATGATTATTGAGTCCTATCTACACAGTCCAAGCGAAAATGTTGGAAAGAAAATTAACTGGTTCATAAGGGTATGGACAACATTATTTTTAAAAGGAAATGGTTCTTCATACATAGAAAGGATAACAAATGATCGCAAGAAAAGTGAGCATTGAAACAATTATTTAACTAATTCAAATAAAGGATAGATTTTTCTTCACTGTATAGTTACTGTGTAATTAATTAACGCACCATAGAGTCCAGGTAAAATCATCTACAAAGAATGCAAATTACCCAAATCATTTCTGAAATTCTTCATGTTAGCTAAAACTACCCTTTAATATTGGAGAACTCTGAGTCTTGGTTGATTGGTAGGGAGAACTTAAAATGAGAGAACAAATGTTTGGAGCAAGATAGAGCCAGGTTCCCATCTCAGCTTTAGTACTGACTTACCATTTGCAGATTGGATTTTTCATTTATTTCATTTAAAAATATTACTGAGAGCTTCATGATGTGATATGCATTGTTGTAAGGAAGGAAGAGACAGCAAGGAATTCACTAAATGACCAACTCCATTGCCCATAAGAGGCACTTATTCCAAAGGACATATTGCAATCTATTCCCAGGTAGATGGTATAGATAGATAGGATAGATGATAGTATCAAAATTTGATGATGTAAAGCTATAAAGCCATGGAACTGGAAGACATCACCTAGGGATAGAAGCTCGAAAGGAGCCAAGTATGCAACATCAGGGTGCTATCCAGAGGTCATGGAGGTCAGAATCACTATTAAGTGCAATGCTATTATCTGGATTAATTAAAACTCTGCATGCTTTTTTACTATTCTTTTAAAGATACTTTAAAAATGTTAATTTATTACCTTTTAAATCATTTCTCTCTTCACCCAATATAATATATAAATACAAGTAATCTCTGAATCTTAAAAAAAAAAAAAAAGACTGAGCCAGTATTTGCCCTAAGGAATAAAAACATCATACTTCTTCCAGCTCAGTTCATCTAGGCCCCAACCAAATGGAACGGGAATGAAACATTAAGCGTCACCCTGATTGATAATCCAACATGACAGATCTCTAAAAAATTTCAATTCACTCAAATTGTTGTAAAGTTTGCACTACTAAAGTGGCACAAATTTTATCTAAAATTGCCTTCTATGTTAAAGTGGAAAATTGTGCAACTTGCATTTACCTGTTTCCATTACTCCTGCCTTTACTCCTACCATGCTTAGATAATAAGTTAGCTTCGCACAATGACAGTATCGTAGCCCATTAGGTTTATCCAAGGTGCAGTTATTGCTAATTGAAACACTTAGATAATAAATTAACATAATCTTTATCATACTCAGAGAAAAGTCCTTAACAAAGCAATGACCCATAATTAATCTAGAGTATAAATATCAGGATTAGGTTCAAATAACCTCAAAACAATTCCAGGCAACACAAGATGAGATTCTTTCTCTTACATAAAGTAACAGTGAACAGTTACTTTGTGGGAGTGAACAGTTGGATGCTAGCATGGAGTCCACACAACGTTACCAGAGACCCAAGCTCCTATATATCTGTCCTGCCACCACAGTGCACAGTGCCTTAGTCTGTTTTGTGCTGCCATAACAGAATACCAGAAACTGGATAATTTGTAATGAACAAAAGTATATTGGCTCATGGTTCTAAAGAAATCTAAAACAGAAC
>PVJX010034680.1:0-18771 GCA_004027295.1 Dolichotis patagonum | reverse complement strand
GCACACATGCACCAAAGACATGGCCACCTGTGTTCAGAACAACACAAGTCACAATAGCCCCAAAGTGGAGACACCCTGAGTGTCCATCAGCTGATAATAAATACAACGGTATGGTTTGTCCATACAGCGAGGTACTATATACATGGTTCCCAGTCAGATCCCTGGTACAGCACAGATGAGCCTTGATGACTTGCTCAGAAGCCAGACACGCAAGGTCACCTGATATGTGGATCCATCTGCCTGAAATGTCCACAAAGAAACCCATGGAATTGGAATGGGGAGTGGTGGTTGGAGGGGGGAGGGGCAGTGACAGCTGATGGCGGTGGTGGTTCTTGGGGCGGGGAATGTTCCAGAATTAGCTGGAGCTGGCAGATTCTGGATGTTCTGGGTGCACAGCTGTGCCCCGCCAAGAGGGATCCATAGCTCAGCTGGGAGCAAACGAGGGCCGGTGATCTGCAGTCCAGGTGCAGGGGCCATGGAAGGCTGGGTCTGGGCAGAGGAAGGCACAGGGTGACAAGCAGTGCTGGGGACCGTGAGGAGTCAGAGGGACCCCAGGGTGAGGTGGAGATGGAGGGCAGGTGCAGAGGGCAGTGGATATGGGGCTCAGGGTGACTCAGATTTCTTGTTACAAGTCTGTGGTGACATGCACTTAGCCGTTCTGGCCTTATCAGGCTTGGAGGCAGATAGGGGTGGCTCAGTGTGAATTCCCGGCGGTGGGCATTCTAAGAGGGCTGGGCTGCACCTGGACCCTCAGTCTCAGTCTGAGCACTGACCAGGCGCCTGACCTAGAGCCTGACCCAGTCAGTCTCTTCCCTGTTTCTTCCTCTCTCTGAGGCCCACTCCTGGCCTCAGTTTCCCCACCTAAGGGCCTTTTGGCCATTGTTTCTCTCCCCACCGCCCCTCCCCCTCTGCCTTACCCTCCTCTGCCAGCGCCCATCCCTGGCATCTTTATCCACTTAGCACCTCCCTTCCTAGGTCTCCGGGGCGTGAGAGCTTCCCAAGATGCCTGTCCTGACTGCTCAGGACAGGACATCTGGAGTCAAGGCCCAGCTGCCCTACATGGCCTGGGCTTGAAGAGAGTTCTTAACATCCCCGAGGGGCAGGGAGCCCAGAAGCCCTATGAACACCTGGCTGTGTAAGCAAGACTGGAGGTGGCATTGGCATGTGAGGGCACAGGTGGCTTGAACCTCTGGCCTATGTCAGCCCTGGTGCTGGTGGGCTTGGGGTGGCCCATGTATATGCACAGGGATGGGGTTCAGGGTGAGGAGGCTCCAGCAGAGGGCCATGGGAAACCAGAGCAGCAGGGCAGAGGCCAGTGTCCTGGGTCATGCAGGTGCTGTGGTAGGGGTGGGACGGGATGGCATTTATGTGATTTAGCTGCAGAGGCCTTCCCTGTTAGACTTCATCTCCACACAAGCATGTACACATAACCATACATAACCAGGGAGCTGCCCAGCTCGGAGTTGGTAGAGGGTTTGTCTAAGCTATTGACCCTGGCCAGGGCTCTGCACCTCCTGAGGAGGGTCTGGCTGTCCTGGTAGCTGGTGTCCTGCTGCCCCTCAGCCTGTTCCTGCTGGTCCCTCCATCCAGATGAATCCAACAGGATGCACTGACCCCTGCCTCTGAGCCTTTGCTCGGGGCCCCTCTGATGCTGCACTGCCCCTTTTGCTGCTTACTGCAGGAATGTTCTGGCTTATTCATGCCAGCCAAGTTCAAGGTCAGCAGAGGGCAGGCCTGGGCGAAGAGGACAATTGAGGCCTGGTTGGTCCTTCCTCACTGTCTAGTCTAGCAGATGGGTGTGTATGCATGTACATGTGTGCACATGTGTACGTGTGCATGCGTGTTCACATGCATGTTGATGCACACTAAGCATGCATAAATGCACAAGCAAATGTGTGTGTATCAGCCAAGTGTGCATATGCGTGTGTATACTCTGCACTGCATGCTTGTGCATGTGTGCACATGCCTTTTTGTGCAGAAGGAAAAGAGCCCAGACCTCTTGGAAAGCTGCAGAACCCTAGACCCCCCCTGCCAGACACCCCAGTCACAGCCACTACCCGCCGGATGGAGCCCTTGGGGGAAGTTACCAGACATCTGGGCAAAGGAGAGGAGAAATGAAATAACTGTGAGATTTGCAGCATGTTACCTGTTTTTATTAAAAATCAATGACACAATAGAACGATTCCACTCTATCTTACTTAAACAATATCCACTGCACGGGAGTGGGGTGACACGGGGGTGCTGCTCTGAGAGCCGCCTCTGCCCCCAGCTCTCTCCCCCTCCATGAAATAACCAGCTCATCTCGGGCCCCATCAGAGCCGGGATTTACGGCTGGGCCTGCCGATTGCCTGCCACACGCCTCTCTCAGTTTTATTCCTGCTATTTATCATGCTGGGCCCTGCGTTAGCACCAGAGGGACAGTTAATCAAGGCAGACTTTCTACCTTGTCATCCTGGAATTCTGCGGGAAGAAAATGTGAACCATAAAATTAAAATCATGGAAACTGGGGAATTTGTAAAGAAGCCGGGGTTTGGGAAGGAGGGAAAGAAAGAGATTTCCCCAGCTCCCTGCCTCACATTTGAACAGACCAAAACATGGAGCAGTGGGAACCTCACCCCTGGGATTCATTTCCTCTTACTGCCGCGCCATGGATGAGTTCTGAGGCAGTGCCCTCAAGACATCACCTGTCTCCTCCCTTCTGCCCTTGCCCCTGGGCAGGGATCTGTCTCTTCTAGAGGAAATAGAGGTGATAGTCATGGCCGAAAAGGAGAAGGAAAACAGGAAGTGAGCACCAAAGGCAGAACAATGAGTTCCGGCCCACATAGAATTGCAGGTCCTGCCAGACAAGGGCCTCTCTAGATGTCTTTGCAAGACCTCTGTGCCCCTACCCTGCCCATGACAAGGCCCTCCTGGCGGTGGGGGGAGTCAGCCCTGGCTGTATACTGTGCCTGGGGTAAGTTTTCTAACAGGGGCCCCTGACCCAGGAGAGTCAGGGTCCATTCTAGCCCTGGAAAGCAGAAGGCAGCGCTGTGTGTGCAGAGCCAGACAGGGGAGCTGTGCTCAGCAGCAGCCCTGGAGCAGAGGGCGAAAGCAGCTTCTGCGGTTTCCCATGGAAAACAGGATGGCTTTTATTTAGTTCTTTATTTTTGTGCAGGAGTCAGGGATGGACAAAAGGGAGATAAGATACACTCCCAGCGCTTGGGCTGCCCCCTGCTGGGACCATGCATCCAGCCATAGGGACGGGCACAGGGGGAGCCTGCAGGGACCCTGTCCAGCACTGTGGAAGAGGGTGCCTCAAAATGTAATGTTGTCCTGTTCACTTTGCCCCATTTGTGGCCTCTTGTGGTGAGAGGCTGTGTGTGCCTGTGCTTGTGCGTATGTGTGCTCAAGTGTGTCTTTCTGGTCTGCTGCATGGAGAAGGATGGCAGGCGTGGTGAGCACTGGATCCACTTCCTGGACCCCAAGGGCCAAAGCAACCAGGCGAGAGCCAGCCAGAGCTAACCGCCTCCTGAAAGCTGCACTTCCCAGCGCCTGCTTGTAGTGCGTGTTTAAAAACCAGGAATGGAGTCTCCTCCCTCTGGGGTGCCCAGAAGGCAGCTGGGGACCAGCCTTCCCGATCCCAGAGTCCAGGGTTGGGTAGGGGATGGGTGATCATGCTCGGCAGCTGCGGTGCAAGATGCTGCTAGCTTTCTCCTGCCCTGTGCTCATGACTTATTTAAGTGCATCTTCAGGATTCCGGAGGCACCTCAGAAGCATAGCTGGGCCGGAGGGATCAGGTCTACCAGATGGAGCTGGGGATGAGCAGCCGTCAGCCCAGGCAAGCCTGCACCATTCAGGTCCCCACCAGACCTCTGGGGACCAGGGACAGGTGGCATCAGACACAGGAGAGGGCACTGATCAGGGGGTATGCTAGGTCTGTGGAGCTGGCCACAGGGTCCACGTGGGGATTCCTGAGGGGAGCAAGAAACTTCTAAGGCACACCCCCCCACACCCCCAGAGGACCCACCAGGCTCTGCTCATGAAGGAAGGCCCGGGCATTCTGGGGCTGGTGTCGTACAAGAAGCTACCTCGGAAATACAAAGTCAGCCTCACTTCTGATTCCAGCTGGGACCTTGTCTAATGGCACTACTTCCCAGGAGGGAATGGAGACCCTGACTGGCTCCCTCCACGGCTCTCCCTCCCCGGGGAAGTCAGAGCATCACTAGGAACCAAATAGGGATGGGGCAGGGTGGCAGCAAAGGGAGTCTCCTGCCTTTCCGAGTGACCCTTCAGCTCTGAGTAAGAGCAGAGGCTGGCAAGGCTCGCAGTGCAGAGCCGAGACTTCAGTAGGCTGGCATCTCCGTGGAAAGGTGTCTGGAAACCATTCTCTGCTACCTGTGCTTTCTCCTGTCACCTGCCTGTAAGTGCCAGGCAGGTATCCTTGGGCCTGACTGGAAAATAAGCCTGCCTTTCCTTGAGGTGACCTAGCCCATGTGTCCCCAGCTCTAGTCACACTGGCTTGGCTGCTAGGCCTCTGCACTTCTGCCTGACCTCCTCCCTCCCCCGACTGCCTAGGTGCTCACCTGTGTGTTCACACATGCGTGCACACAGGTGCATATGCACAACAGCACACACTGACCAAGAACCCCATTTCCCCATTCCGTCCCACTGCCTTAAAGTGGTTGCCCATGGGTCTCCCTGCTGCACAGCACTGCTGGCCTAAAGATGGTCCCCACCCCAGGAATCTGCCCTCCCCTACAGTTTGGCTTCCTGAGGGCCAACCTGCCCCCTGCCTCTGCCCCAGGGCTGGGGTCTCCGCCCAGCTCCTTACCCCATACATCTTTCCTCTCAGCCTCATTGTCCCGCAAGCAGTCCCCTGTCTCATGTGTCTGCCTGCTGGATTCAGGGTCCCACAGACAGATGCTCAAGTGCCACTGGCATCAGGAGTAGTGGCCAGTGCTTTGGGAAGCACCATCTGTCGCATGCACCCGCCTAGCATGACGAGCCTGGCTGGGCCAGGGGAAGGCAGAGCCAGTGCCTTGCTCCTGCAGGTCTCGGCCTGCGGGGAGCTGGGGGAAGACGAAGTGGGGCTGGCACTTGCAAGCTCCAAGATTCCGAGGCCTGTGCTGCCCCTGTGAGAGCTCCTTGGGCTTTGAATTCATTGTGGGATTTAGTTGTTGCTGCAGGTTACCTTCCAATTACCTTTAATGTAGAACAATGTTAAAATTGTTTTGCGTTCCCTAAGTACACAGAGCTGGGCTGCAGGAGGAAGTGAGATGTGCAAAGAGGCAGAGGAGGCATGAGGGTCCGAAGGCTGCCGGGGTTAACCCACAGGCCCATAATGGGGCACCACTGCACAGACACCTGTAGACAAAGCAGCACAGCCCGTGTGGGGTACCCACCCAGCAGGCCAGGGGACCCAGGAACTCAGCCTTGTCAATGCCTTCCAGGTCCCGGGTGTTTCTATTGTGCAGCCTCATCCAAACCCACCCTTGAGGTAGCTGCTACAGAGAGAAGAACTATGCACAGAGCAAGAAGTCACTGGCCCAAGGCCACAAACCTGATGTGTGACCGCCCTGAAGTCATGGTTCCAGAGCCCAAGCCCGAGCCCTCCATGGGCTACCATCTGATACCACGGTTCTGAACTGCACTGAGAACCGTGTCCTCGGGTGACATGGGACAAAGCTGAAAGCTCAGGGTATGACTTTCCACTCACCTGTGCAGGGTGGACCTTCCAGTACCCACCAAGCACCGTGGGTCAGCTCCTGGGTTCCAGAGCAAATAAAACTTAGGGGAGACTTGTGGGGTTACCAAGTGCATCCACTGTGTTTTGCAGAGGGGAAATTAAGTGCCTGGTGATGTTACCTACCCTGAAAGTAGTTCTTCATTTTGTTTTAGGCCTTGCTTGCTTGGATAAGAGCCTGTCTGGCGTGTGGACAGTCATTCTCTGGAACCTTGACTCCTCTCTCTGGGCCCCAGCCACACTCAGCCATTACTTGATCCCTCTTTCCGCGGCCTCCACACCAGGCTCCAAGAAAAAGCTCTTTCCCCATCACTGCGCTATAGTCATGTAGAGCTTTCCCTAAAGCCCAGGTTACCATGGACCTTAGGCAGTGGGAGTTGGGTCCCTGATTTCCTAAGTGAGGCAGGGAATCATCTGAGCTTCTTTATTCTGTTGACTGAACCTCCCGTGCAGAAGCAGTCAGCTAAACCTGCTGCAGGCACCTGGGGTCTGCCCGGCCGTTTCTGCTTTCTATGACCTGGACTTTCTGGAGGATGTCAGACTGGGGTGCCGGTGCCAAGGTGTTGACTGTTAGCTTCACGAGAGCTGGTCCAAAGGCTATAGGCTTCGCCGCCCTCCAGCTCCTAGCTCCTGTGGGTCACTCCTGAATAGACACTTCTGCTTATTGTGCATCCGATGCTGTATCTTCAGAAAATTAACACAGTTTTGCAGTCAATTTGGTTTCTTGTGGCAGGAAGGCTTTCCCTTGCTTCTCTCTCTGTGTGGAGACTTTCGTGTTTTGCAGGCAGGTCTGACCCTGAGAGAGGAGGGGACCTGACGGGGATGCTGGTGTGATCCCCTCTCCCTGCACAGCACGGTGAGTGGTGAGCGGATGCATGGGAGACCAGCCACCAAGTTCCCGTCTAGTTGTCTAGGCAACACAGAGGAAGCTGGAAACCCTGCGGACAGGAAGAGTGCCTCTCCATGTTCTCATGCCTCCTGGGATCTACCTGTATTTCCCCAGAAGCATTGGTTCAGTATTTGCTAACAGCGATCATGATCACCGTGACTTTGTGTCCCATGACTAAGAGAATAAGGAGGCTGACTCCATTTGGCCTGTGAGTCGGAGGGTCAGCAGGTGGCTGATTTGGACAATGCTGGGCGTGACCCCTTGCTGGGGCTGGCTCAGGCTGCTCACTGGGATTCTTATGGCTGTGAAAAGAGCAATAGCCCCAGGGCAGTGGTACAGGAGGCTGGACCCTCTCGTAAGCATTCAGAGTCTCCTCCCCACGCGCTCTGCTACTGTCCACTCACTGGTGGGTGTAAGTGTCCTGCCAAGCCAGTGTGGAGGGGTAGAGGGACGCTTGCTGCCTCTGTGAAGGAGCTGCCAAGTCCCATAACAGAAGAGGGACAGTTGGGGTCACACCCCTGCGCATTCCAGGCTAATCAACCCAAAACTGACAGAGTGCTGGGACAGCGGTCCGAGTGTGACAGATGAGCCCTGGCCCAGAGACATGAGTAGGAGCTCTTAAGGGTATCCCAGAATCAGAAGGTGAAATTAGGGTAATTCCACAGCTTTTCTGATTGTGCCAGACCCCTATACTCTAGCCTTGGCAGGAACAGGTGTCTGATGCAGTTTAGACTTAAACTGACAAAGGCCATGTGTTAAAGGCTTGTTCCGGAGCTTGGGACTTGAGAGGTGGTGGAACCTTTAGAAAGCGGGGCCTGATGAGAGAAGGTGAGGCCACTGGGGTCACTGGGGGTGCAGCCTGGAAGGGGAGATTGGGACCTGGTCTCTCTCTCTCTCTTTCCCTCCCTCTCTCTTTCTCTCTCTCTTCTTCTCTCTCTCTCTTTCTCTCTGTGTTTCCTGGTTGCCACAAGGGAAAACACTTCCTCTGCCCACATGCTCCTGCCTGATGTATTACTCTACCATGGGCCCAAAGCAACAGGGCCAAGCGACCAAACCCTGAGACCTTCAGCCCAAGTTAGCCTTTCTTCCTTACAAGTTGGTTATAGTAGCTATTTTATCACAGTGACAGAAAGCTGCCTCTGTGCAGAAACATCTTGCCCCGCCATCGACACAGGCAAGCTTTCTGGTCTCCCCCACCGCAGGAGGACGAAGATGACTGTCCTGTGTGGATGCCTTGGAATCTGTGCTGGGTGGGAGAGAACCAGGCTAGTTAATTAGCACTGGGGTACAGGGATCAAGGCAGGAAGGGGAAGAGGCAAGGATGTTTTGAGCCTTCCACTTGAGGACATTTGCAATGCACTTCTGAGCCCAGCAGAGTCCAGTCTGAGGGCCCAGCCTCGCACACCAGTGCTTGTTCGGCTGACAGGCCATGCTTGTGAGAGGTGTTCCTTGCTTTCCTAGGAACGATCCAATTAGATTATCTCTCAGAAGCTTGAACCACAGCGCCCTCCCCATCCTTGCCTTCAGGCATCTCCCGGTTTCTCATCATTGAAGGAACCTGTTCCCTTCATGTTCCTTCCCAGGGCCTTTGATACCAGCAGGCTCGGGGAAGAGGAAAGAATAATTAACAAATTAATTAATTGTCCTCTATTTCCACTTCAAACAAATAAGGTAATTTTTTTTAATGGAACAGGTTGTTCATGAATAAAAGGCCATTCATGGCCATTAAAAAGTGAACATGGGCTTCCAGTGAATAAGCAGACGTTTCCAGACTGCCCACCACCCCAGACGCCTGTCTGATGCGTGTATTACTAGCTGCTGCAGCAGCCGGGAGCCAAGCAGCTCTGCAGCCTGGGTGGAGAAGTGAAGGTCCGTGTAGATGCGGGTTTCCGTGCAGGAAAATCAGACGTCTGCCCTCAAAAGGGCCAAGGACAGGGTCTCCGGAGCAGCTGCACAAGTGTCCACAGCAGCAGTATTTCCACGGCCAAAACACAGGAGCCACCCATGTGCCCATGAACCGATGAATGGATAAGCAGGATGTGACTGGTCCCTACTGTTAGGATTTTCGGCACGATGAAACAGCAAAATATGAGATAAAGAGACCTTTATTCCCAAGGACGTGGAGAGAAGTCCATGGCCACAGACAGCCTGGCCTTCTCTAACCCGAATATGCAGGTTAGGGTACTCATATAACCTCTGACTGGGGCGGCGCCCAGGGTGGGCACAGGTAACACACAGGTTACTGATTGGGGCTATTTTCGTGCCACTGGGAAAGGTGACTACAGTTTGGTCCTGCCCCTTGGTCCTGCCTCCCACCGCAGCTTTCCAGGGCACAACTCTTTCACCTACCATGGACCATTAGTCCCGGAAAGAAATTCTGGCACGTGCTGTGACACGGAGGAACCTTGAGGACATTGTCCTCAGCGAAAGAAACTATAGACAGAAATCATCAAAAACTGCATCCCACAAGCGTGAGGTCCCTTGGAGTGGAGGTGAACTGAGGAGTGGAGGCTGCTCCCCAGGGTTGGGAAGGAGCGGGGAAGGGGGTGTTTAAGGGGTGCAGAGTTTCAGCCTGGGCGACAGTGGACAGTAGTGATGGTGGTGCAGTGATGCCCTTGAACTTAGCTGTTCACTTACAATGGTTCCAGTGACAGTGGGTGGAATCGCCCCTGATGGGTGGGCTGATGAACGTGACCTGAGGCTACAGGCGCCTGGCATTTCATTTCCCATGGGAGCATGACTCAATACTTGCTGATGGAGTGTTTACGGTGACTTTGTAGCGCACAGTGGCCGCTGTGGTGAAGGGACGATGGGCTGGATGGGCCTCTGTTTTATACCCTCTGTGGCGTCCGCTTGGCTCTGTGATCTGACGTGTTTGAGCTTCACTGTGAAGATGTATTCTTCCATCTGACCTGGGGAGTTCCCAGGGGGGTCTCCCGGCTGTGGTTTCCACAGATTTCAGCCTGCAGCACCTATCACCACTGCCTGTGAAACCGTGTCCCCAGACCAATGGCCACAGGTGGCGATCTAGTGGCCTGCTTTCCCTGGGTGTTGCACGTGGCTCTCAGCATCACGCCCACAGATCTGGTGAGAGTCTGTTGGCAGATGAAAATAATATTTGTTTAGCACAGGATAGGGTCTGTCATATCTATGCTTTATTCTAAGAACGAAAATACTTCTGAAAGCATATCTGATTTTGAAATCACCTTTCTGATTAAGAGACCCCTGAAAAGGACAGTTCAATAAACCATATGCTGGGAAGACTCTTGAGGTGTAGACGTGGTTTTTCGATTGAGTGGTGTGTTGAAGGGTTTTAAGGCACAATATGGCCATGTCCTTATTTTACACCTTCTTCTTGCCTGAGTTTTTTAAAGTTGTTTTAGGCAGGCTTCCTCGCCAAGATCCATCCCTCATCTTGTGAAAACAGATGTCTCCGGTGACTGGGCTATTGTTGAGATCAAACACTGTCTCTCTGAAACTGTCACAAAGCCAGGGCCAGCTCTGTGGAGTGCAGTGCAGGGGGAGCCGCCCACTGTCACGAGCTGGGTTGGCACCGTGGAGGGCTGGGAGGGGGAAACTCTGTGTTCCCGTTCCTCAGGGAACCTCCTGTTTGGATGATCGAGTGTGCCACCTCCTTTGTCCCCCGCCTCCCATCTGGATTCACAGATGACAAGGCCGGTCAAGGTCAAGCAGCCGTGACCTTGAGCTGAGCAGAGCAGAGGCCGAGCCCAACCTGTGTTCGGTCTTTAAACCATCCTCATCCTCCTGAGACCCGGAGGGCCCCCGAGGCACAGGACCGCAGAGAGAACACTGGGATTGCAGGCCTCAGACACTGGAGGGCTGGGGTCAAGGCCTGGCTGGCGCTCGTGACGTGTGCAGGCCTGGGCCCGACAGGCCTGGGTCACACCTCTGTAGGGGACAGAGGCTGCTGAGAGCTCACACCCAGGGATCATGTGTGAGCAGGCGTGCTTGTGTATACATGTGAGCTTGTACACTGTGTGTGTAGATGGGCACGCAGACCTGTGGCTGCTGAGGCAGAGGCGTTGTGGGCTCAGCAGTGGTAAGGGAAAGTCACTAGGGGGACACAGATGACATGGGATGGGGGACAGGAGAGGACGGGAGGGCTGGCTGAGAGCTCTAGAAAGCTCTAAAGGGGAATGGGAAGGGTGGGAAGTGTCAGCTGCTTCATTCCCTGGGTTGGGAGGGTCACATGACCCTGCCCTGTTGGGGACATCACTCATCACAGGTAGTGCCATTGTGGTCATGGTGGTGGTCCTCTGGACTTGAGTGACACGGTATTGGAGAGAAAGTGTTTCTGGTGAGTGACTTTCAGAAAAAGCTTCCTGAGTAGAGGCCTTTTAAAGAGGAGGTGAGTCTTGGGCCAATGCAGGAAAGCAGAGGCTTGTGGGCACCTGGGGGCAGCGTGGTTGTGGTGCAATGTGCAGGACACTCATCCCCGAGGATAAGGGGAAAACTGAGCCTAGTCTAGAGGGTCCTTGACCTGTGCCCTGCAGCTGGGTCCTGCTGTGAGGCCGTCACTGGGTGGCTGCTGCGGGTGGGATGAGTGCCACAGGAAAGCGGGCCTTGGCCCTCCAGCCAGCCCTCCCCTCCCCACGCACAGCTCAGAAAGTGTAGGGGCCCCTGTGGCTCCCAGGTGTGGCTATGAGGTTTGTGCTGGGCCAAGATGGTAGGAAGAGTGGCCAAGCAGGACACTGGAAAGCACAGAAGAGGAGAGAGGAAGGGAGAGAGAGGAAGGGAGGGCACCCCAGCAGGCAGGCATAGGTTCCGAGGCCTGTAATCCCAGTGTTCTCTCTGCGGTCCCGTGCCTCAGGGGCTCTCCGAGTCTCAGCAGCCAGCTCTCCGAGGCTGAGCGGAGAGGGAACCCGGACACCAGTCTAACAGGAGGAGAGGGTGGGGAAGCGCAGGCCATTAGAGACCCTTCCGGAAGCGATGATTCCGTGGCCACCACAGCAGGGTGAAGTGTCAGCCAGAACCTGCAGGCTGCGCACCATCTGCTGGGGCCTCCCTCCTGCCAGCAGCTGCCTGTGCACATGGAGCAGTTGGAGGCAAAGCGTCTTCAAGGAAATGTGTTGACATTTGTGTGCATACACACACGTGTGCGCCCGTGCATGTGAACATGGGCCTTTGTATGTGCATGTGCATGTATGCCTGTGTGTGTACGTGCCTGTGTGTGTCAGTGTTAGAAGTGTGTGAGTGGGTGTGTCCTGAGGGAGCTGTGAACCTCCCTTCACTGCTCATGACGCCTGCTGCCCCGGGGGTGCTCCCCGCTAGGGTCCTTCTAAGGGTGTGCTTCCCTGGGCTGAGAGGGGCTGTGCCTTTGAACATAAGAAACACCTGGTGATGACAGCTCCGCAGGCCTCACGCGCAGCCTCTGGCGCCTTTTATGAGCTCAGTGGGAACCTCCGAGAGGGCGAGCAACACGGTGTGGCCAGCAGGCCGGTGGCTGCCAGGCATGTGGAGCCCAAGGAGGGGGTGGGATGGCCTCCTCCGCGGCACGGGTGTTGCTCTTTCCCACCGAGCCTGGCTTCATTTGAGGTCCCAGGGATCCCTGCAGAGCTCTGCTTTCCCTGCCCGGGCTGGTGCAGTGAAGGAAGGTGTTTCCCAGGATCAGGCTGAGGCCCCAGTAGGCTCTGCTTTCTCGCCACCTGCCTAGGACACCCCCATTGTTCATTCATTCATCAGAAGTGAAATGAGTGGGGGGTTCCAGGTGAGCAACAAGCGCTGACCCCTGGCCTCTGGCCTGGAGAGAGAGGCCAGCCAGGGGCGGCACAATGCCGTGTAATGGGATGAGGAAGCTCTGGGGGCCACAGAAGGGTCCATGCTCTGCCTCAGTGGGTCAGGAAGTCCAAGAAGGGCCAGTAATTCACCTAAAGGGCAGGATGAAGGCTGTCAGGTGGAGGGGAGGCAGGTGCAAAGGTCTGGGGGCCATGGGGACACAGTGTGCTCTGGTTTCACTGCAGTTCAGTGTGGCAGGGTGAGCACGGGAAGGGCGGAGCCACGGCTGCCCAGGATCCAGTGCCAAGAGCCTTTGAGCTGCTGGAGAAGCCAGGCAGTGCCCCAGGGGCCCTCCCAATGGAGGGAGTTGCTCTTTTGTCCATCTGTGGAACAAACATGGCCTCAGACATCAGTGCTGGACCAGTGCATCTGTCCCCGTGGTGAAGACAGAACTGTGTCCTTCCTCGAGTACCACGCTGCTGGGTGAGAGGGTAGCAGGTGTTCCTGGGAAGAGAGAGGCAGAGTGAGGGCTGGAGCTGCACTTCCACCACGGCCTGCTAAGGAGGGGACTTGAGAGCCACATGCAGGAGGTGCTGAGCGCAGGATGGCAGGAATGACTTCCATCTCTGGGTGCTGGGAGCAGACACACACGGTTGTCCTGGGGAGGGAGTGGCACTTCTAAGGAAGTAGGGGATTCTGGACAAGCACCTTGGGCAGGACCAAGAGGGCATCCTAGTGGATACCACATGGGTGAGAACATTCGGGGAATCAAGAACAGTGCCAAGAACTTTCGCCTGAGAAACAGAGTTTCTGTGGGGAAGAGAGAGGAGATGAGAAGCTTGGGATGGGACATGTGACACTGGGATACCTCTGGGGCCCGTGAGGGGATGGCCAGTCAGCTGCTGGAGCCACAACGCTGGTGCATAGGGGAAGACCCAAGCTGGAGGCAGAAAGGGGGAGTTCATAGCACTTATACCCAATGTCAAGGTGCTGGCAAACCCAGTGTCTGGCTTGCAGATGGCCACGTCTTTGCTGTTCTCTCACACAGCCCTGCTCTGTGCTCTGAGCAGGGAGACAGGGGATGCTAATGCCCTCGGATGAGAGCCCCACCCTTATGACCCATTTAACCTTAATGACTTCTTGGAGGCCCCCATTTCCAACCATCACACCAGAAGCTGAGGGCTTAACTGTATTAATTGGGGATGGGGCAGGGCATGATTCTGTCCATACCAGGTAAGGCTGAAGGGAGAAGAGGCTCAGAGAACTCAGGGTTCCCAGCTAGGGCCCCCACATATCAGGGTGAAAACTTGCAGTCGAGACTTTAACAGACTGGGCCTCTGCTGGGCCCTGGGGGCTCTTTGCCCGCCCCAACCAGGAAACCCTGGATGGGAGGCAGGCAGCCATCCACAGCCATGAGGGAAGCAGGTGAGAGGTCCTGGGCTTCCCCGAGGCAGCTGCTTTCCTGCCGGGCCCTCACCACATGCCTGGCAGAGGGCTGTGCCCAGGGACATGGGAAGGGGCTGTGGCCAAGGGTCAGGCTCTTAGTCTCAGTCAGCAGCGAAGAGGGTCAGTGACCCTCAGTGGCGAGTGGGAGGACTGGCAGCGGCAGTGGCTTCCTGCTGCGGTCCCCGCCCCTCCTCTGCAAAGAGGCTCCTCCGTCTCTGCTCCCCTCCCTCCCAGCCGCCTGCGTCTCCCTGGGCCCCAGTGCTCCTCTCCCAGAGCGCACCGGCCCCTTCCCATCCCTGCATTCCTGGCTGCCTACCCCGCACCCCTGTCCTGCACCTGGAAGGGGGCAGCATCCCCTCATCCGTCTGGATTTTCATTCCTAAAGCCCTCTGGACACAGCGGGGCTGTGCAGACCCAAAGGTGGCTGTGGCCTCTGCAGCACTGTGACAGCCACATCCCTTGGCAGGAATGGAGCTGGGACACAACACTGGCTCCCTTCCCAAAGCCCTTGGAGGTGGGGACCTCAGAGGGGAGGGATTGCAGGGCAGCCTCTGCTGGACCCTAGGCCTTGGGTCCCCGATGGGTCCAGCTGTGGGCAGGAGGTTGCGGGGTGCAGTTCTCACCTGCAAGCTGGGAAATGAACACTTCCCTCTGCTGACTTAGGTTTCCACATTCCTGGCCCTGCCATCCTGCCAGCGCCCAGGAGGAGAAACACCGGGTGCTGGGCGGGGCTTGCTCATTGGCCTGGGGGCTCGAAGGTCTTCTCTGCCTCTGCTCTGTCTGCCCTTCACCATGAGAGGAGAGGTCACTGGCTTGCTGGGGCCCACCTGGTCTCTCTGGGTCCTATGGGAGCCACTTTGGATGGACCTTGGGGGACCCTGGGCTAGAGAAATGGGCCCACATTCCTGTGTCCCCAAGTTCCTGGCTGTCCTACCCTATCACCCAAGGTCAGTGTTGTGTAGCTGGAGCCTGTGGCTTTATGTCCAGCAAGACCTTGTCCCCTCCTTCCCTTCTGAGACTGTTTCCCATGTGCTTCTTCGGAGAGGAGAGCTGGGAAGTGACGTCGTGGTGCAGGGCAGCTGGCCTTGCAGAGGACCCTGGGGCTTGGCCAGTTGAGTGGGGTTCGGCCTCCTTTTACATCACAGGAAACTGTCCATGAGAGACCACCCCACTCCTGACAGCCTTCAGCTCAGAAGCTCCAGGGCCACCTGGAGTTCAGTGACTCACGGAAGGGTCCAGAGCTTAGCAAGCCGTTGGGCTCATGGGCCCGTTCATTAGAGAGAAAGATGCAGGTCAGCCGAGGAGGAGGCCCAGGCAGGGCTCAGGGAGTGACAGGGCAGGGGTCTCCCTGGGCCCTTCCTCAGGGAATTGGGCTGTACCCCTTTCCTCAATTGCAGTGTGCTGGAGAACCCTGGGAGCTGGCAGGGTGGCGGCAGGCTCAGGTCATGCTTCCCTGAGGGCAGAAGAGCCGGGTGGAGCCGGATGTGGCCCTGATGGTGGAGAACGCTGCCCTGAGGAAGCCTGCCCGCTTCCTGCTCCATGCGCCTGGGGGTCCCCGGTGGCCAATGCTCAGGCATCCGAGAAACTGGCAGATAAACAAGGGTCTCTGGACTCCGACACTTCCCATTTCCACAGGAAGGGGATCTTTGGGAAATGACTCATCAGCCAGTTTGTGTTTTTTAAACATCAGGTTTGCTTAAAAAGAGACACGCCTGTTAGCCACGCCGTACCTGCCCGATTCCACTAAAGGAAAGCATGCCAGGGTGCTGAGTAACAATGCCCGCACAGAGCGACAGCACCAGGGGTGTCCTCCGGGCTCTGTGTCTTCCTGAACTCGGTCCTGTCTGTGGGCTGAGGGACCTGCAGGAGAAGAATCACCTCTCCCCATCTGCAGATGGAGACACTGTGACTGCCCGTCACCGGGTCCAGATTAGGGGGCTTCCCCAAGACCGCATCATCTAAGAGTAGTGGGGCTGTCTGCACTTGTGCACCGTGTGGCCCCAGAGTGCCTCCAGATTTCACACATGTGTGCACATATGTCCATACACACATGCTCATACATGCACGGGCAGTCATGCTAACGCTGGCCAGCCCTTCCTGCTCACTCTGCCTTTCTGAAGCTCCGATCTGACCTCCTAACCTCTGCAAATACGCAGGCCTCGGCCATGCTGGGGCTCCAGTGTGTCCTCGGCTTTCCAGAAATCCTGTTCCACTCACTATTCTGTCGGGAAGGACGGGGTAGTGAGGACTAGTGGTCGTAATGCATGCTTGAGGGTGCACATGTGTCTCCCTTCACCACAGGTGGTTTGAGGCACAGGCAGAGCCATGTCTTGATGCGGGGACAGGTTTGTCACAGGGAGGGACAGCTCAGCAGGCAGCTAAGGTGACAGCAGTTCACAGCGGCATGTGTCGGGAATGTACGCTGGCACGAGGAAAATGAAATCCCGGGTAATTCCTCAGTGGCCCTGGGGACGTCCCCTGCTAGTTTCCAGCGTTGGGAAGACTTCAGTGCCATCCTTCTCTAATGCTTGGCCCATACACTCCCGCGACACGAGCAGCCATAATTACCCACATTTAACTCGGGGCTTGTAAAATCTATTTGTCTAGCAGAATGTGAGCATAATTGCTGTAAATTAAATAAGGATGCATTTGTAGTTGGGTTGCGACCCAATCCAAGTTAGCGCAGGGAAATGGGCTGTCTCCTTCGGACCTAGCGCCGTGGCCCTGTGGCAGCGCCAGCCCCAGTGCCTGCCTGTGTCTGGGTGCCCCAGCTGCCCCAGCTGCTAGCTGTGCCGTAGGGGTAGGGATGCCTCTCCCAGGCCTCCTCCTCAAGGCAGGTCTGAGCAGAGTGTGTTCCTCTCCCAGATCCAAGGATCCTGGGACACTCAGGTGGCCTTGTCCGCCTCGCCCTGCCTTGACCATGGCCTGCTCTGCTCTGAATCTGCTCTGGTTCTCGTGGTCCGAGAGCGTCCGCAGCGAGCTGCCAGTGGGAGCTGACCCCATCCCAGCAACCTCTGGTGTGCACAGGGCTCTGAGCGTGGGTCCTTCTTGCTGTGGCCAGAGGTGGCGCACCCGTGGCTCACTGTCACTGGTTTTACTGGGCAGTAACTTTCTTGCCTGAGAGCGTGCTGCTGTGAAGCCAGCCTGGCCTGGTGTACTCAGCTATTTCTTTGCTGAATACGATCTCGTAGTTATGGAAAGAACTTGGCCAACATCTAACATGAAACACGTGTGTGCGCATGCATGTGCGTGTGTGTCTGTGTCTGTGGGTGGGTGCGGGGGACTCGGTATCCCGAACATGTGTGGTGCTGTGCTGCCATCACCACCATCTGACTCAGGACTTGGTCGTCTACCTTGAACTCGTACACTCACTCCCAGCCCTGCCCCAGGCCTGTGGCCCGAACTCCCCTTTCCCTGTCTACGGTTTGACTTCTCTAGGAACCTCATAAGAGAGGTTCCTGTGTTTGCCCTTTTGTGTCTTATTTCACTCCCTATGATGTCCTCAAGGTGTATTTGTGCTGTAGCAGCTAGCAAAACTTCCTTCCTTTTTTAAGGCTGAGTAGTATTTCCCTGAATGGACGTACCACAATTTGCTGACCTATTCATCTGTCTGTGGATGCTACAGTTGTTTGCACCTTAGCACTGTAGTGAGTCATGCTGCTGTGAATGCAGTGACATAGCTCTTCAAGTCCCGGCTGTTGGCTCTCCAGGTGTGTACTCACAAGTGGGTCTGCTGGGTCATAGGACAGCTCTGCGACTTCCTGAGGAACTGTCGTGTTGGTCCCAGAGCAGCAGTGTGGGTTCACATCTCACCAGGGTGGGCGAGGTTCCCGTTTCCCCACACACTCACCTCCCCTACTCATCATTTTGCCTAGTTGCGGTGCAGTCATGCAGATGGCATGGCTTTGTCTGGCTTCTGTCTTGCTGGTTGGGAGGTTCCTCTGAGACAGGCTTGGGGAATGCTCTCCACACCTGGGGACAACCGGGGCTCCAAAGTGCTCTGGAAGGGATCGTTGCCAGGCTGGACGCATCTTGCCATGTCCCCTAGGAGCCGTACCACGTTTCTAGAGTGCCAGCCAAGGCACCCAGGGTGGGCTCAGCCTCCATCTCCTCTGAGCAGGGCTGGTGGAGCCGGAGGCCTCGCCCCCCCACTCCAGAGTGGGATCTGCTCCTCCTGCCCCTTTTCTCCTGCTCTGAAGCTGTGCAGGTGGCATCTGCAGATGAATTTCCACTCGCTCTTCCCTCTCCTGCCTCTTGGCCAAGCACCTGGGTGCTCTTCCTGTGCTTCCAGGAGGGAAATGACCACTTCTGCGGAGGGAAATGACCGCTTCTGCGGAGGCAAGTGCGACGCTGGTGGGTGTGGGATGGGGCAGCCTCCTGCTTCCTGCCCTGGAGCCATGCTAAAACCATGCCAAGGGCCTGAGGCCTGCCAGGCGGCTTTGGAATTCACGTCATGCTAGTGAGGATGGGGAGTTCTGCCAGCCAGGTGTGCAGTAACCCGGCAGCCAGGCGTGATTCGCAGGATGGTGGCGTGGCCTGCGGCCCACAGTCCTTTCCACCAGACTTGCATGGTGAGGGGCTTCTGTGTGTCCAGACAGCTCTGCTGGCTCGCACCAGGGCTCATGGGCCCTGCCGACAGGTTCTGGGGCTTCTGAAATCTGAGCCGGACCTCTTCCCAAATGGATAGGGGGGCAGGCTGTGCTTTGCCTGAGTCCTCTCTCCTCCCAGATGGCTCCGAAATGGCCCCAGTGATGCCCAGGCTCCCACAAGGGGCAGAATCACTTTTCTAGGGGCCTCTTGTGAGGCTTCGTCACTGAGCCCATGAACACAGGGACCGCCCAGGTTCTATTTCCTGCCTGGGGGTTGCAGGTGGGACCCAAGCTGCCTTTGGTTCTCTTGGGTGTATTGAGCCCTGGCCCTGCATGTGGCAGTTTTGGCCTGACCAGGTGCCTGTGAGCTGTACTACCCTCCCATCCAC
>PVJX010034679.1:0-18757 GCA_004027295.1 Dolichotis patagonum | reverse complement strand
GCTGGTGTCTATTGAGAGCCTTTAGATAGATCCTCTGCAGAGTATCTCTGACTGCTGATCAGTAACTACAACCCTCTTCAACGTGAAGAATCCAGGTTGGTCATTGCCCTTTACTCCCTCACAACAGTTCAAGGTACTTATTCAGAGGGGGTACTGTTATAATTGGTTAAATTAAATAGAATATTATAGGCAGTCAGATAGGGATAGACCCTGTCTGACTAGTCAGTGCAGGAGACCAGATGCCTTGCAACTATGGAGGAGACAGACACCTCTCACTGTGGACCAGAATTAAAGACAAAAAATAATATAAATACACCTACGTACTTCCTAAGGACAAACATTAGGGATTAATATTCTAAGTAGGTATCAGATCATTTTGAGGAACTCAGAAGGAATGACTAATCCAACCCCCTACAGGAAAAAGCCCTATTCTGCATTCATGCCCACTTAGTAAGTGACTTGCCTCTATGTTTCATCCTGATTTAATTGATTTTATGTGAGTGTTGCTTTGTCCTCATTCCTTTCAATCCCCTATTCATACTTTTTGGAACAGGGATGTGTCTCTTATGCCATTTCATATTGACAGTGCTTAACTTTCCTTTCATTGTACAGAGGCTCACAGCTGAGTATACACAAAATCACAGAAGAGACGCTGAATTTATAATTTTCAACCATGCATCCTTTTGCATAAATGGATGCGTATGAGTCTTCCAGATGGGGTTGTAGTGTTATGGTTTGTATCTAGTTGTCCCCTAAAAGCCTCATGCAGTAATAGGGAGTTAGGAAAATAGCTGGATTAAAGTATGTGAATGTGGATTAAGGATGCGATGCTGGGATTAAGGGTGTGCATAATGGAAGCCCCACAGCGGGATATGAGTAGCATCAATCCATAGGTTTACACACTGGATGGAACATAAGAAGACAAAGACAAGCCTGTTGTTTGCAATTTCTTTTCTGCTTTTGCCATGGACTGTTTCTTCTCTGTAGTGCCCTCTGTCATGTCATCCTGCATTGGTGCCAGACTATGGACTAAAACTTCTACAAACTGTGAGCTGGTATAAACTCATCCTTTAACTTTGAGTGTTGGATATTTTGACTCAACAAGGAAAAATATAAATAACACAAATTGTATTTGTTTGCAATACATGGTGTTTATGTTCACTGTAGGGAACTGTTAGATATTCATAACACATTTCAATTTTTTAATCTATACCTCATCCTTTTAAAATTTGTTTATCTTAAAAGATTTTATAAAGTTAATTATCATATACACAGATTAAAAATAAAACCAAGAAATGACAGAATATATGAAATATAACACAATTGTACTAAGTCAAGATACGCTTGTGTACATGCTGGAATTCAAAACAAATAATTTTAGTCATATCCATTTTTAAAGACTGTTTTTATTTTATAGGAAATTCCTTATATTGTCATTATGACAATTTTAGCCTCATTTCAGGTGTTATTTCATCTGCCTTTTGAAGTCCATATTCTTGAACATAAATCTTCCATCTATAGTTTAAATCTTTCTAAGTATTATTCTAAATATATTGAATTTTCATTGCTTGACACTGAAATTTCTAGACATGTTCTTATTTGTGTAAATTCTGCTTGGATTTTTTTGATACATACTAATGTATATGAAAATGGCCTATGCTATTATGAAGGATCTAAAATTTCAATATCTAATGAAAAATAAAAATTTATGTAAATGCAATGCACATACATGTTATATATGTATATGCATCCATGTTATAGATACTTAGGTATACATATTTAATTTTTCTGTACTCAAATTATACATATGATTATTTCCTTTTAGGTCAAAATTCTATTTATTTTTCAATGTATTTTAAAATCTGTTTTTTCTATTCTCTGTTCTCTAATATGGACACAAGTCATAAAATTTTGCCTCTGGTCCCCAAAGCCTTATGTAGGTACAGGTGGGGGTTTTTCAGAGGTGGCTGGATCCTGAGTGTATGACTCTGAAATTGATTCATAGTGCAATGGTAGGATCAAGAGCACTAGGATTGAGGATGTGAGCACTACCTGCCCTAAGTAGCCTAGATAACATACAAGGGATAGAAAGCTGTGATCATCCTTTGCTTGTTTTGCTGTGTTTTACTCACCATGAACTATTTCTGCTCATCAATGCATGTTTTCCACAACACCCTGCCATGGAGCCAGTTGATTACGGACTGAAACCTCTATAAACTATGAGCTAAATAAACCCTTCCTCCTTTAACTTTGCATGTCACTTATTTTGTCTCAGCAATGAAAAAAAATAACTAATACAAATATCTACAGCAAAATTTTAGTAAGAAGAAGATGGTATGGAGTTTACCATATCTACAAAGTATTTCTTTTAGGTACCGCATCTTTTAAAATATCCTTTTCAAATTATCATCTACCTCTCCTAACTACTGTATTTCAAAAAAAATGCAAGTGACATTATCAGACTGTTTATATAATGGAAATGAATGCTGTTTTTCTACTGTTACTATTGCTGCAGAGAGGTTATTCAGCTTATGATTTCAGAGATTTCAATACACCTTTGGTTCATTCCAAAGCTGAAATATCATGGTTGAAAGCCTTGAGTATCAATCCATATAGCTTATGGCAGCTGGGAAACAGAATAAAATCATAGTGTGAGAAAGGAAGGGCTAGAAACCAGATATAGTCTCCAAGGTCATGCTCAGAAGATCCACAAAGTGTGCTTTACTAGTTTCCTGGGTGACTCTCAAGCCAATCAACAGGACCGTTCAACTGCACTAACACATGAGAAGAGAAAACAATATCCATTTATTTCATTTGCACTACATTCGGTGTAATGTGAGTAACCATTACTTGAAAAAAAGTGATATTTTAACATCTTTACTATAATAGAGATAATAAAAACTTAACTAATTCTGAAAATATATAGAATTACACAAAGACATTGTATTCTACATTTTGTGTTTTACAAGTCAAAATAAGAAGTGAAATCTTATTACATACAAATCATCAAATTCTATACTCCTGTCTTGTATATTACAGATACTATTTTCTTTCATTTGGGACATTATGCAACCCAGATGTTTGATGAATAACTTTATCATACTATTTAGAATTAATTAGAAGTTATATAACTAAAATATATTCTAAATATATAACTATATATTTAGTTATATAAATAAAATATAATATAAAATCAATATTATTAAAAATATTTGTGTGGACATCTTTTAAATACTCAGGAAAAGTCCGTGTAAGTCATTTTTGATAGAGCAAAAGGCATTAAACTAATGGTGGTGTCCTGGTTATATTATACGAATAGTGAAATGAGGCTGCTTAAAATTCCCCAGTGACATATTATGTATGTAAATAGCCCTTTCGCTGTAGTGTGATAGAAGTAACCAGAAACTAGGATTATGACCTTTTATGATGGATAGATTCAGAGAATTAATAGCATGCCTATTTCATAATAGTGCAATAATGATTACATCAATGGAGACTTTAGAAATTATTTTCCTCTTCATTGGATTTATCTAAGGCTTATGATAAATGACCTTTAATTCTGGAATGTTCAATCTATTGGGGAGGAGAAAATAAGGCATTTCATTATCTAGCTAACTTTGAAACACTGAAGAAAGATGATGAATAAAAGAGATAATAATGCTAGCACAAATTTATGTAAGATGAGAATACTAGGCATCAGAATTAGAAATCAGAGAAACATTCAATATACATTAAGATAACATTGAAATTTACTTTAAAATGAAAAAAATAACAAATATAATTTATCTTTCATATATAGAGAAGGAGCAAATTTTTAATTATTCCCTTTAAGATATTTTATTCGTCAAGAGAGGAGTGACATTTTATTAGGATGAGGTTTTTATTTAATTCTTATAATTCATGACCTTGTCTAGTTAGACCTGATTTGTGGTTATTTACTTTAATACATGTTAACATGGAAACATCCTATTCTGACAGCAAATGTGATACTCTCTTGTAATATTGCTACAAAAAATAGTTTTAAATATGGATGTGGAGAAGCAGAAAGGAATGTGTTACCCTATTTTACTTGAATTTAAAGATGTCTGAATTTTTTGAAACAGAAAAGAAAAAATTCCATGCATCTTAAGGAAAAAAAAAACAATAAATATAATGCTACTCTTTTTCTCCCTATAACTAAACAGCAGGAGTGTGTGAGGATCTGTTATTTTATTTTTGTAAGATACTTTAGGAATATTTTAAGTTATGGAGAAACTTTAATTCTTTCTATAGGGTGAATTAATGAGAAGTCAACTCAAGCAATATCACTGTTTGGATTTAAAAGGAACTGTCAGTGAATCAGAAAAAAGACATCTCCACTGCATTTGTCAGGAGATGGGATATGACAAAGACACATTAGCATGCCCTCAAGAAAGATAGGATGTAGTGAAGATAAGGAAAGATGTAAGACTTTTAGAAGTGAGGAGACTGCTCCCCAAATACAAAACCATGAAAATTATGATACAGTGAAGGTTATATGGAAATGACAAGAGACCAAGGGAGCATCCTACCACTATTTCTTAGTTCAGTGACAATCAAGAGTGTTTGAAAGAATAGGGAACATTTTGATAGAGATTAATGGCAATGTGTCTTTCATGGTAATACATTGTTTAGATGTATGCTTTTATGAATACTTCAAGTATTCTTTACGGGTCACATAAATAGCCCAATGCACACATACACATACACACCCCAATGCTCTTTACTTGCAGTGAGGTCACATTCTGAAAACCTCATTACAAGTTAAGAACACTGTAAGTCAGAAATAAACCTAATGCATGTTACCTAATGAGCATCATACATTAGCATCACAGAACACCGTAAAAGGTCAGTTGTATGCCCTTGTGAATTCATGGTTGCCTGTTTACATCCACTGCCTTGGAACAGTATCTAGTCACGTATCTCAAGCTTAGACAAAAAAATCAAAATTCAGAATTTAAAGTATGCTGTCTGCTGAATGTGTTTTGCTTCTACACCAGAAAAAATGTCTGAAGAATCTATAAGTAGGATAATCATAATTCATGGCCTGTCTGTGCATAAGAAAGTCCCTCAATATCTGTAATAGATTGTGTTCAGATTCCTTGCAGATTCCAAGCTCATAAGAGTCAATTCTATTGCATAATATTGTATAGTATTTGAACAAAATTAGCAAACAACTTTCTGCATACTTTAAGTCAGTTCTGGATTACTTATACAAATCATGATATAAATAGTATTCATAATGTATTGCTTTGGGACCAATGACAAAAAATTATCTGTTTATGTTTTAGAGACTTTAGTTTTTCAAATATTTTGGGCACACTTTGGTTAAGTCAGTATACAAAATTACAGATTTAAGAGCCAATTATATATAATATGTATACAAATTAATTTGTTATAGTATTTTTAAATACGCTGTTATGAATCTCTGTGGTATGTTCTTAGAACCTATGGTAACTGCATGAAAGATACAAAGTAAAACAGTAATTCTACCTACTCAAATAAATAATAGAATAAGAAACTAAAATTTCAGAGACAACAAAAGTACAAGAGAAAATTTGGGAAGTATATACTCATATTGATGAGTGAATTTTTCAGAGAAAGAACAAAATAATTTTAAAATTCAAAGATATGTAAGGTAAAGATAGTGTTCTAAGATAATATATTTCATTAGATTGTTGTGAATAATGAAATATAAAAAATGTAAAGGTAGAAGTCAGGTCATAGAGACCACAGCTGAGTATCTAATTGATCTGATGTAGGACTATACTGATTGCAAATTGGTCTTATTTAGTAGATAAGTAGGTTAAATTTATCTCATGTCTGTAAACATTTTCTAAAAAACCTGTAGTATATCTACATAAACTGGAATGGAGAAAATTACTTTGATTTAAAATTCAAGAAGATAGAATGCAATTTTTTTCTACAAATTTTTAATGCAGTCTTATAAACTGTAGGTCTGTCAGCAAGAAAAATGAAAACATCCCCTAAAAATGTTTGAAGATCTCTGGTTTACATAGCAATTAACAAAAACACTTTTACTTCAAATCTCAGTAGAAATTTCTAAATTCTGTGACATCATTTTTAAGTGTTTTAATATAGTCTATGAAAGTAGATGCTAACTAAAGTATTTCTATTTGTACTAACATTTTGCAAAAGAAGAAATACAGAAAAATAATTGCTTCTTTGGTACACAGTTTCATTGGCACAAATGCAAATTTATTACTAATACTGCACACATTTTCATATGCCAGTACAATAATGTAGCTTCAAAAATTTATATTAGTCATAACATATCTCAACACATAAGTCCATTACTTGCTCTAAGATTAGAAAGAAGAAAGATATTCTATAAAATATGAATTTCTTACCAGATGAGTACCTTATTTCTTATTTTGACATTGGTTGGCTTTTAAATCATTTCTGAGAAAGTCACATAAACCTTTAGAGAAATTCAAAAAATCCACAAAATTTTACATATTTCAGATTAGTGCATATACCACTATTTTAATTTGGTAAAAGGAGACATAATTCTATTTTTTAAAATGATGACTTTGATTTTCAAAGGATGTGCTTCTACAAATTATTCTTTACTGTTCTGCTTTTTACATTCATTTAATGTAAAAAGGGGGAAAGAAGACATTTCTTGAATAAAATTATATTATGTGTAAAACTATATTTAGATTAATGAAGACAGAGAGTAAATGAAAGGAAGGAAAGAGGGAAAAACAGAAGGGAAAGAGAGAGGATAAACAGTAATTGTAAAATTTTAGTTTTACCCAACTTACAGGCAGATTTATACACGTAAGAACTAACAGTAGTAGGATATAAAGTCTAGAGTAAGAGTTTGTAGATAATATTTGAATTGTAATGACTTTTCTTTTTGTCTAGAATAATTAGACATCAGGTAATGGGTTGTTTTGTTATCATTGAAGGAAAATTTGAGGGCAGATTATAAAAAAGGAATATTTCTTGTATATTTAACAGTTCCTTCTATTGGGTGGTGATTTCTAAAAATGTTTACTGCTTTTGTAAGGGAAACAGGCTAGCACAAATAAAGTGGTAAAGATGAAATAAACAGAATAAGAAGACAAAAACCAAATTAAGGTTAGAATATTGGAAATGCATAGGAACAATTTGTTGCTAGTATTTATCACAATAATTAAAGATGGTAGAATAACAGTGGAATGAATGTTTCTTGACAATAAAGGTAAAACGAAGAGTATCAATCTCCTTATCTGAAAACAGTAAAAAATTTACATATACTGTTTCTTTGTGTCATCACTAATAAAAGAGTGAGAAGCATGTAACTAAATAAACAGCAAACTATATAATAGGATTCTATGTGTTTCAATTTTTAGTTTTACTTATTACCTCAAGGAATAAATAATGTTTCCATGGAAAAATAAATTTTTAAAATTTGAAAATAGCAGGGATTATAGTTACTACAACAATTACAAGCATCATTACTAACAAACAGGATTCACAATATGATCATAAAAGTATACCACCTTGGAATGCTACATACATAAAACTAACGAATGCCCAGACCTTGGAAAAAGATCTCTTAGACCTTTATCTTCTTATTGTTTGATTCCCACAAAACATATGGAAAGAAAAATTCGTTTCCTCCAATGTAGCTCACAAAATCCAGAACACTTCCCCAAAGCAAACCATGAAACCTCAAAATATTATTTCTTCTTTCCTGCTGCCTCAAAGATCCTCGTTTCAGATGAGCTCTGGCCAGTGCTTAAACAGGGACATGTAGGGAAGCAGTGGCCCTGCAGAAACTGAATGATTGAACTTCTTTGGGTTTCCCCTGCTCACCTTCTTATCACTAGATCACACTCTTTTTTTCTAATTATATTTCTATATGGTTGTGTATTTTAGTAGAATTTAAGCATGCAGTGAATTTTCTTTGACTGTTTGGGTTTCATTTATGAAGGGTCCTGTGTTACATAAGGTTTTATTAAATGTGGTTAATATATTTTATAAACCTGTTTTTGCTACAGCAGTGTTGTTTATGATGCTTATGATACATGAGGAAAGAAACCACATTCTTCTGTCTGTAAACTGTCAACCTCAATGATGTCATGGGTTTAGGTGTGAAAAACTTAAGCTATAACATTTATCACAGGATCTCATTTTTTTTGCTATTTTTCAAGTATTTTTTGAAAAACTATTTTTTCATGATACTGGTTCAAATTTTCTATTATACTTATGAAATAGTTTTGAAGTTGTACTTAAATAGTTGCATATTGAAATAATTTTTTGTTATTGTATATGGAGATATACTATCATTACATATAGTCTAATATATGTTTAAAACAAATGGTATATTATTGTTCAAGAATGCTTCAATAATAATCATTTTATTGCTTTCCTTGTTAATACATTGGGATTATTTACAGGTGACCATGGGATGAATTTAGTAAAATAGTGTTCCACAGTGTAAAATTAAGTAATGTAATCAAATTTTCTCTAAATCTATGTTAAAATTATATGCTGTTTTTCTTTGAAAATGCTATTAATACATAACTAATAGCCCATCTTATTTCAAAACATGTTCTTCCTGAAAATTTTTACTTACCTTTTTCATTGCCTTCTCCAGAACCAAATAGTGCCTGAATTTATGATATTGCAAAATATGTTCAAGAATAAGGAAAATTATGCTACTGTGATGAGGAAATTTTGTAAACCTAGACACACTGCAAATGAAATTATTATTCATTAATTTTCTAGTAAAGAAAAAAACTGAACTTACTGATGACATCACATGATTCTGACATGTTTCTGCTTCATAAGTTCAAACATGAATTAAATGTTTTATTTAGACCAATTGAAAATTAATAGATATTAAAAAAATTTTAAATTAGCTACTTTTATTAGTTATATTAGCTTGATTAACTCAATACAGTATATTGTTCTCTTTATTGATCATGTAAAAACTATAACAAAATTTTCATGCTGTCTGGAAAATGTTTAATATAATATATTATAAAACAATAAAAACCCCACAATTTATATAACTTCTTTAATGTACTTGATAATTTATAAGTTTTACTTTTAGATTAATTTGATTCAGATAGGAAACATCTTTTATTAGTGATGCTATTTCAATACTTACCTGTTCAAATCTCATATAATACTTAAAAGTAGTTGCAATAATTTTTATCATAGATAAAAATTAACAATATAATTTTCATGGTCATAGTACCAAAATATACACATTGCATAACATTTTTTCTAACAAGTTTTTTTAATTAAAAGGATTATGAAGCATTACTTTTCCAGTTAGTGAATAAATATACAAAATAAGCTTCATTAGGACAGGTAGGGACATGAAATCTATGATAAAGTTTTCTGTATCAGTTACAGGAAATAAAAATGCATTATAAAAGAAGAAATGAATGTTCTAAGTAAGAATTTATTATCTTTGTTTGATGTACTTGACACGTAAAAGTGGATGTCACTGAGACCAGAACAGGAGCACCACAAATGTGAGGAAAAATTCTGCATTCTCTGAGGTTACACATAGTGCCTGGCATCCTAGAAAATTAAATGTGCTAGCTTTTTCTTTCGACATTATTTTGAGGTGCAGATGTCATGGTATGTGAAATCTTAATTTGAAGCTGGCTTTAAAGGTGCCACCTGTGCTTTGTGCTCTCTGGAACAAATCACAGTTTTCTTTTCTTTAGATAATGTGTAAAATTCAGACTCGGCTTGAGCTAGAGAGCAGAGGAGATTAATTCAAAGAAAAAAATGAACCTTTAGCCTTGTAACCTGAATGTACTCCAAATTCTGCCTGCAAAATTTAAGTTGTATAAAAAAGTTAATAGAAAAAGTTTCAATTATCATCAGTGTCAAAGCATTATCCTTGAGTAGTTATGCTGTACATTTATGGGAAAATGTATGTACTATGGATACATAGATAAATGCAAACATATCCATGCCTAACTCACACATTTTCTTTTTCATAACGATTATAACTGCCATCACTGGCATTTATGTGCTGTAGATTTTATTTATGCTTGCAGAAACAAATCAATTAAAAGGAATTTCAATCTGTACTATTAGCTTTATATATAAGATAGCTGACTTCTTTTTCATAGCACCTTAATTCTGTCCGCTTTTACTGCCATGATGCAAAGCACAAGAATAGACTCCCAGCTCCTCCAGCTACCACTGGTTCAAGCCATTCTCTTCCAGTTTTCCCTGCTTGTATGTAAAACTGCTGGACTGACTCTCTAGCGACTTCGTGCACTACCTTGGAGAAGGTGTTCACTCCCTGGTTCGAATATTGCTTTTCCCAGCGGTAATTGGGCACGACTTCATTTTCCCTTCTTATCATCACTAGAAACTTTCAACTTTAGCTCAGTTTACGACTAGAATGTGGTCAAAAACATAGACACAAATACAAACTGAAACAAAATTGTAGGATCAACATAATGGATACTTTAATATGATTTTTTATTAATGAGTGTCATGGTTAGTTTTCTCTCATTGTTGAGACAAAATACCTGATGCCCAACATGAAGGAAGGAAAGGTTTATTTCTTACAAGTTTTGGAGGTTTCTGTCCATTCTCAGCTGGCTGTAAGGCAGGGTGACATGGCAGAGGGGCAAGACTTCAAGACAGCAGCCAGAACAAAAGGGCAGCCAAAGCCAGAGGAAGGAAACCAGCCTCTTCTCCTGGCTTACACTCTACACAGGCCACTCCCCACCTCCCAGCCTAGCTAGCACTCACAAAATCTCCTTGCCCTCCTTTACACAAGATGAAGATATTTACAAAGTAAGAACCTTGGGCCCCTGCTGAGTCTCTCAGTTAAACATCTAAACTGCTTACCTTGACACAATGCATCAACCATAACAATCCACCCCTTGCTAACTTGACAACCAGACAAATGTTTTTAAAATTACCCTCCAGATACAGTCCTGCTTATGTTTAAAGCTTTGTACTTTAACAGTCCTTAAAAACCAGCATTAAGTCTATCAACATTGTGTTACAGTAGAAACAACATTTTGTTATAGGGACCTCCAAAGACTCATGCACATCCCTTTATGTAACAGGCATTTAGTTTGTCTGCAAGAGTTGCCAAAGTCCTAACAGTTTCAGCATTGCTGACAGTTCAAGTCCCAACACTCCTCTGTGTAAGGCAAACCTTAGCGGCAAGGCCCTGTACAAACAAAAACAAAGTAAACATGTGCAACACGCAATGGCACAAGCTAAACGTTTTCATTCCAAAAGTTAAAAACAGGAGGGTACAAAGGATTGGGACAAGAGCACGTCCAAAATCCAGCATGGCAAACATTAAGTCTCACAGTTGCATATGCAGCATCTGAAGCAATCTGTGGCCAATTGTGAGCTCCAAAGTGCTTGTGTGACTTCACCCCTATGGCAGTTCTGGTGGTCACAATCCCAGGGTTTCTGTCTTGGGCTGTCTTTGCTGCCTTGTTCCAGGTTTCCTTAGATGATCCATGTTCCTGGCTTGTCTAAACTTCTGGCTTCTCCACTGCACCTATGGCTTCACACTCACACCTTCACACACTGCCCTCTCAGGGGCTCCTCCAAGCAGTCTTTTACTTGTGCAGTTTTGAGCCTGCAGAATGTGAGGACCAACTGCCTCTTCCCATGATGCTTGCAGGCCATGTTTTATATTTTTCTGTTCCATCTGAGTAATTGAGATCTCAGCTCTATATTCACAGTCCATAACTTTCTGGCCAAATTAACAACATTTTAAAGCATCCTTCTGGGCTCCTTACTCTTGATTTGCAATATAAATATGACTAAAACCCCCCAACAATAGCCATGCCACAGCCTCAACATTTGACTGCCTTGAACTTTCATCTGCCAGATTAATCAGTCCATTACCCTTAATCTCAGTCTCAGGCAAAATCTCTTGACCGGAGCAAAATGCAAACAAACTTTTTGCCAAGCTGTAGCATACATCAACTGGAGTCCAACAACCAATGCAGTACTTATTCCCAGCAGCATCCTCCCAGTGTTTACCAGCAGCCTTTCTATCAGAAGAGCTCTGACCAGAATCTCCCCTCCAGAACAGGCTAAGCAGGTCCAGCTCTATGCATTCAAGCAGTATCACTGACAAAGCACCTGACACCCAAAATGAAGGATGGAAAGCTTTATTTAGCTTACAATTTCTGGAGGTACCTGTCTATACTCAGCTGGCCCCAAGGCAGGGTGATAGGGCACATGAGCAACACTCCAAGGCAGCAGCCAGAGCAAAAGGGCAACCAGAGCAAGAGGAAGGAAACCGCCTCTGCTCGTGGCTTATGTTGCACACGGGCCACCCATCCTTTCCAGGGCAGGTGTTGCACTCACAAAATCTCCTTGCACAGGGTGAGGGTATTTACAATGGGAGAACCCTGACTCCCTGTTGAATCTCTCAGTTAAACTACTAACCTTCTCCAGTTGACATAATATATCAACCATAACAACTACATTAAGATTTTTGTTCCAATTCAGATATAATTTGTAATGTATATTGTGGATTTATTTAAGATTTTCTTCAAATATGCCATCTGGATGACTTTGTACTGAAAAATTATTTAAATGCTTTCAATATAGCCTCAATATTTAATAAAATAAAAGACATTGCATTCAAATTAGCTTTTAAGTATTTACAAATTTAAATGGCTTCATACAAGCCTCAGTGTGAAATATGCAGTTAGCATTGTATGCAACTTTTCTTATGTGAAATATCTAAGTTTATTTAAATGTAGTTTTGTAAGAGCATCTAAGGAGAAAAAAGTATTCACCAACATGCCATTAGTATCATTGCTTCCATTTTTTAAAAGAGTATACAGATTGCCATTTACAATAACCACTACAAAAATCCTTCGAGTTAAGTGTTACTCAATATGCATAACATAGTTGGAAGATGATATCCAAAGTCTTTTGGAAGTGTGTGCATTTTATAGACTATTACTGTTACTAATATACAGAAAGAGGTCAAAGAACAATAAAGATGACAGCAAATCATTATTTTCTATCATACCAGCTTATTTAAAAATAATAACTTTATTTTTTATTAAACTATATTCATCCTGAGGAAGGTAACCAGAGACAAAAATCACAAATCAAGTATTGGAGCTATAGCAGTTCAGGTATATAAAATGATTTTACTAAATTCTGCTTCTGTGTCCTGGGTCATCCAGTCGGTTGGAGTGTTTGGTTAAAGTCACTCTGCCCTTACTTTATGTTACTTCCTAACAGTCTTAACAATTTTCAGATAATTGTTTCCTGCCCATTTTGTGAGACACCAAAAATAGACTCACAGCCTTAGAATTAAAACAAAACATCTGTTGCAAAAAAAGAAAGCTGCCTTTTTTCTCTTAGTGAAGTCATGGAAAATTCTTGTTTTTCTCAATTAATAAATTTACCAATAATAATGTTTTAGTTGGATGATTACAAAACCTATTATTTATCTTTATTTAAATAATTCAATATCTTACATAAGTACATATGTTATTGTTGGTCAATATTTTAAACTAATATACGGATACCTTTATTGATGCTTTGGTTCAAAGTGTCTAGAAACTATCTGAGAAAGAAGACTATGAAAAGTTCTCTCAGTTAGCATACTTATTCTCAATTCCCTAGGGAACACATTGTCCCAGGTGACATTCTCTGGAGAAGCGTGCACTGTGGTTAGACATCTGACATTCTGACTAAAGAGTCAGTATATCCTATATTGAAGAAAGTTTGTTTGCATATATAATAAATGGCATAAAATCCATATATCTTACATATTTAAAAATGAAATTAAATTAAAACAAGTTTTGTTAATGAAGGAGTCCGATTTTACCCCTTCTTTTCTGACTTTGTAATAACTCTGTGAATATTTCCTTATAAAATCAATTGATTCTGTCATTCTAAAATGATCTCAGTTATTTGCTCAAAATAAATACATTAATAATAGTTTAATAGTCTCTAGAATGTTAGTTACCTCATATAAGTACAATCAAACACTAGTCCTTGATGGCTTGTTTAATTTGCTGAATATAGCGTCCTCTGGGTTAATCCATGTAATAATGGGACAGGCTTTAATTCATCCAGGCTGCTGTAACAAGATACTGAAGACTGGATGGTTTAAACAATATTTATTCTTACAAGGACCTGGAAATTCAAGATCAAAGTTCACATTATTCAGTTGTTGAGGGGATGTCTTTTTGGTAACTCTTATGATGTAAATAATTAATTCCAAAGGTTCCATCTACAAAATTACCACATAAATGATTAGAGTTTTAGAGTTTCAAAATATAAACTTTATTTTATACATAAGATCCACTTTAAGATACTGGACAATATCCCATTCTTTGTATAAACTACATTTCTTCATCCATTAATCTGTTAATGTTTAGGTTGTTTCCACATCTTGGCTAATATAAATAATGACTGAAGTAAAAATGAGAGTGCAGCTATGAAGTCCTGGGGAACGAGAAGAAAGTAGTTGATAATTCTTGGATATAGCTTCAGTTTAGAAGATAATGAAGTTTTAGGTACTCGTGGTAGGTAATTTTGCAAATATTTAACAGTATGTACTCTGCATACAAAAATGTGTTAAGATCTCAGTAATGTTTTTGCACAGTGAAAAGATATCTCCCAGTCTTCCTCCAAAGCTGAAGTCCCAAATTTAAACTACTAGTGAAGGATAATTTTGCGTGCCACTTGAATCTACATTTCAGTAATAGTCACATACTAACTTTGGAAGAATGTGACTATTACAGGTCAAAGAGTGGTTCAGCTTTTCCTGATTCTTTGCTGATTTCCAGACATGATCACTCTGCAGTCCTTTCTACAGTAGCAATGTATGGATATCTTCACAGCATAGCTTCTCAGCACTGCTAACTAATCTCAGCTTCTGAGTGTGTAACTAATTACATGACACTGAACCAGGTAGCTAAAAGTGCATCACTTTGATGACATTAACTTCATCTGCTGGCAAGGAATCATTCTTTTTCCAAGCATATATTTAATTTTCACTTAGGAAAGCAGTCATTTATGCATTAAATTCACAAACTATCCATTGAGTAAACATTCTGTGTGAGCAATTATTTTGAGACTTGGTATATGGTGGTAGAAAAAAAACATTGAAATTTTGCTCTTATTAACACTTAAGTAAAAGATAAAAGTAAAAAAATGTAAATCTACCAATAAAATTGATGGGCGATATAATGACTATGAAAATTGATTACTGTTGTATTCCAAGTGGCCAGAGACTAGCTCTTCAACTGAAATCTGAAGAGTAACCAAAATCTGATCAACTACCATTCAGAAGATGCATTCTAAACACAAGGAAAACCACTGACACAACCTTAATTGCATAAAAGCCTTAACTACATTGAATAGATAGGTTTTTTTAAATCAGATTGAGGTGAGGACCATCTATTCTAATTTTCTATAGGATTTCTTATCATAAATTGGTGTTGGATTTTGTCTAACAATTTTTCTGCATCTATTGAGATGATCATATGGTTTTTATCCTTGGCTTTGTTAATGTGGTACATGATTATTTTTATTAATTTGCAGATGTTGATCCATCCTGCATCTTTGGATGACTCTCACTTGGTTATGATCTATAATCTTGATGATTTGCTGCACTGTTTTATTAAGGCTTTTTACATCTATGTTTAGTAAAACTGACCTTCAATTCTTTTTTCTGGTTGAGTTTTTCTCTTGTTTTAGTATTGGGGTAATACTTGCTTCCAGCAATGACTTTAGGAGTATTGCTTCCATTTCAATTTCATTAAAGAGTTTGAGAAATAGTGGTATTATGTCTTCTATAAATTTCTTGTAGAATTCAGCAGTGAATCTGCCAGGGCCTGAGCTTTCTTTGCTGGTAGATTTTTAATTACATCTTCAATATTCGGATATTCAGGATTTTTTATATCTTCTTCATTCAGCTTTGGTTATTCACATGTATCTAGAAATCTATCCATTTCTTCTGTTTTTCTTCTTATTAGAATAAAGCTTCTTCAGTTAGATTTTGATGACGTTCTGGATTTCTGTTGGATCTGTGAGTTCAGCATTTGCATTCCTAGTTGTTCAAAATTTGAGTCTTTTTTCTTCTTTTTTTATAACGTTTGCTAAATATGTGTCAATTTTATTTAATATTGCAAAGAAACAACAATTCAATTCATTGATTATTTATATTATTTTCTTAGTCTCTATTTTATTAATTTCTGATGTGATCTTGCTAATTATGTCCCTCTTATGATCTTTGGGCTTCACTTATTCTTTTTCTAGAAGCTTGAAGTTCGAAATTAAGTTGATTATTTGATTTCACTCTAGTTTCCTAATACAGGTATTCACTGCAGTGAGTTTCCCTTGTAGTAGTTTTCATTGTTTCCCATAAGTTCTGGCATGTTGTATTGTCACAATTGGTTAATTGTAGAAACTGTCAAATTTCTTCTTAAATTTTCTTGTGACTAATTGGTTGTTCAGGAGGGTGTTATTTAATTTTTATGTGTTTATGGAATTCTCATGGTTTCATTTGCCATTAATTTCCAATTTTATTGCAGTATGGTCTGATAATATGCATGGAATAATTTCAATTCCATTGCATTTACTTAAGTATGTTCTATGAGCTAGTATATGGTCTATTTTGGATAAATCTTATGTGAAATTGAGAAGAATATGTATTCTGAAGTTGTGGGGTACAATAGATTTTGTTTTACAACTGATGTTATATTGCCTGAATAATTATTTTCTAGACTTTGATGACTTTGATCCATTTATGGAGTACTTTATGTAGAAGGATAAGACAAATGCTTTTTAATACACATTTGAAGTAACCAATGTGCCTCAAATCAATAACTTATATATCTTCTTTTATTATGCAAGACATAGTAAGCCATGCTATAAAAATAGTTTAATAGAAGTATTTATGTCTCTGTCACCTATGTTTCTCTTCTGTCATCAGAGCATGGCATCTGAGATGACTGAAGAGCAAGTGCTGAGTTTAAAGTTACTGATTTTTATTAAAAGTGTTAAACTCTAGTGAGTTAGATTGGCAAGATGACCAATGAGAACATTTGATCCGTGGTCTTTGGAGAATTTAGGAAATTTCTTGTCCTTTTACTTGCTCTCTGAGATCTAGAACTTCTAGAATTTACTATGATATTGAATAATAACAATATATTTCATACATATGCACTATTTATTATTTCCTGTTTTACATTTCATGATCCATACTGTAGAACCTGAGCATAGTATGTAATGGAACCAAAGTCTGATAATAGATCCTAGAGGAAAAAAAAAATTCCAGTTTTACAAATAACTTTGGAAATGAGGGAAATCTTCTGCTATTCTTTAAAATCATCCTACTTTGATCACTATGGTAAAGAAAGTGGATTCAGGAAGATAGACTTGCTAAGCTTTAAGGGTATAGTTTGGTAAAAGAGGTAAAAGAATATCTTGCCACCTAAATATAGTAAATGAAATACAGTGGTAAAAAAAAAAACACTTGAATTCCAGAATCTTTTTTATTTGCTACAATTCTAAAACATGTAAAAGAGACAAGAATCAGGATCATTGCTATAATTTTGATAGACGTCCCCCCCAGGTTACAGGCGTTGTTATTACCGTAATAAATGTGCAGTGCTGTGTGCCCCAGTGCGGTCCAGGTGGACGTTCTCACATTTGGGGAGCCACAGGCTCAGATGGGGGCCTGGTCCTTTTATATCTTTCTCTCTGTCTTTTTTAAGACCTTGCCGGTGTGCTGAGTAGTTTTCTGTGCCACACACTGTTGTGATGATATCTTGCCAAGCTAGAACCCAGCAAAGGGATCACAGGACAGTGCAGTATATAATGCAATGTATGAAAACTCTGAGGCAAATACATTTTTGTCCTTATAAATTAACTTATTCAGAAATATCTTTATAGGAATAGAAATATCACGTTAGTTACCTTAAATTATTATAAATCTGCTCATTTCTATTTCTAAAACTATAACATAATTCAGATATCAATATATAAACAATTTCTTAAATTTAGCAATAAAAGACAATTTTTCTCAAAATATTAGCAATTGGCATTTCTATAAAATAGTATATGAAACTGCCTCCTGATGCTTCTGAAAAAAATAGAAAAATATAAAAAGATAGTTCCTAAAGTAGTTTTTGATAATACAGAGAAAAATACCCAGAAACACTCTAGTAGTTAAAATTAAAATTTGATGGTTGTAAATTATATCCTATAACTAAATTAAATTCTCCAACTTGGCTTTAGAAAGACATACAATTACAGTTTTGCAGTGCCTAACGTATATGCACTTTATCACTATAATGAGAATGGTATACATGTGCAAGCAAGTTCTATATCTTGTTCTGTTTTTACCCTTTGTATTGCTAATTTCAATAAGATTGTTAGCTTTGCTTCTGTGAGCAAAGCTGCTAGAAAATTCACAGTCCCAACTTTATTCAACTAAGTTATTATGAGCATAATTCTTTCTCTTCACAAGTATCAGTAACATGGTAAGCCAGGACTTCTGTTGCCACCCTATTGGATCTCTTCTATGTGATAAAATTTGGCTTTAAGCAGCAGACAGTTTTATAATCTTACAATGGTTCAGAATTCCTTCAACTGTACTCTGTTTTTAGGTTTTTCATTGGAAGAAAACTCTACCCTTGGACTCTTATTTTACTAACCTATTTGGCTGGGTATATCAAAGTTTTAGAACTAATAAGGCCAGGATTTCTAACACTTTATATAATGACAC
>PVJX010034678.1:0-18746 GCA_004027295.1 Dolichotis patagonum | reverse complement strand
AATTCTTTAAAAATTCTACATTTTTTTTAGTTTTTTAAAATTTTATTTTAAAGGGGCGTAAAATTAAACACAACAAAACAGAACAGAATGGGACATAAGAAAGCATAAATTTCAAAGCAAGACAACCAGAGATCTTCACTATCTATCATATTGTCTCTTGTTTTCTGCCAAATGGTTGTCCTTATCTTTTCATATGGAGTGGTCATACTAAATAACATAGTCAATCTTTTCACAAGATCTGTAGTTCACTGGCTCCCACTTGCTAGGCAGGGGGAGGGAGAGGGGGGACACTGGATGGGGGGACAGGATTACATGAGATGTCTTTTTCTCAGCCCACATGCAGGGAGGATCACAGTCACCCCCAGAGACAGGAAGAGTTCCTTGTTCTCCTGGCACCCCAAGTCAACCGCACAGTGCAGGCCCCAATGTGCCAGGGTTACTCTCCTTTGGGCTGCTGAAAGTCTGCCACACTCTCAGCCGCCCCCAGGGTGGGGGGAGTTCCTTGTTTTCCTGGTACCCTAAGTCAACTGCAAGGTGCAGGTCCCAACATGCCAGGATATCTCTCCTTTGGGCTGCCAAATGTCTGCCACACTCTCAGCCGCCCCCCAGAGTGGGGAGGAGTTCCTTGTTCTCCGTCAGTCAACCACACTGTGCAGGTCCCGATGCACTAGGGTCTCTCTTCTTTGGGCTGCTGAAAGTCTGCCACACTCTCAGTCACCCCCCAGAGAGGGGAAGAGCTCCTTGTTCTCCCAGCACCCCGAGTCAATCACATGGTGCAGGTCTTGAGGTGCCAGGGTCTCTCCCCTGGAGGCCCCCTAAAGTCTGCCATACTCACCTGCTATTTCTTTCTGATGAATTGACCATTCCATTTCCAAAGTTCTGAAATGGCCAACAGACCACAGAAAGAATTCTCTTTAGGCTCCTGTTTGAAATTAGCAGCTATAGCGATCTGCTGGCCTTGTTTCAGGGCCATAAATTCTAGATTTATTAGAAAAACAAGTAAGTTTTAAGCTTTAATTATGTTATTAAATATATTTTAAGAAGAAATTTCATTACATATACATAGAGATTGAGAGAGAGAAAGATATTTCATGGTTAATTTGTGTTAAGATTATTGGGTCTCTGTTTCATAAAAAATCATGAATTACTTGAGCCTTCTAATGCTGAAGTGGTCATTATTGTTGAATGTTTTTATTCTGGAAGCAATAATTATAGCCAATAATTTGATGCTCAAATTTTAAGTATAGTCAGAAAAGATCCATAATGTGAACTATGGTGAACTATGGTATTATCACAGAAGTACAAAGAGAACTATGGTATTATCACAGAAGTACAAAGAGATACAAAGACAGAAATAAATACTTCAGGATTGGGCGTATAGCTCAGTGGTGGAGTGTTAGGTTAACTTGTCCAAGGCCAAGGATTGTATCTCTAGGCTTTGAAAAAAAAGAATTTTAAAAAATAGAAAAAAGAAGAGGGGTTTGTGTTGGGAGTATTGTTTAGTTTTAGAGAAGTTGCATAGCATGTTCAATTTCTAGATTCGATGGAGAGAAAGATGCCAAGAGGGAGGGAGAGGGAAAGAAACAGAGAGGTAGGAGGAGAGACTTCTGCTGAGAAACTGAAAAAGTAAATAAATATTTTTATCATAAAATATGTTGGAATTTTCACAAGTTTTTGCAAGTACTAACTAAATTGATTTTTGGAGTTAATTTTAATCAGACAGGCAAATATGAAATTATTATATTTTATCAGATGCTTAACATACTGTCAGAAAAGACCAGTGTCAAATATAAACAAATATGAACTGTATGAATAAGGTCTATCCTTTCAAAAACAGTGAAGATGGAAAAACTAATCAGCAGAAATTTTCTAGACCAAAAATATAGAGAATAAAAATAATATTTTTTACCTGAATTTTAAATTCAGATGTACTTAATCAACTTTTTTGTGAATACTCTTGTATGCATTTTTGATGTAAATGCAAATATTTTGATGTAAATGCAAATCCAATAAAAGGTGCTAGTCATTTTAACTATATATATTACATAAATTACATATATATCTAAATTACATATATATATACATATATACATACTTACATGTATATATAAAATACATATACATATATATATATATATGTGTAATTTTTGCCTATATACATGAGAAGAATTCTTTTTGATGTTGTGGTATTGGGTAGCAAACTCAGGAGCTCACAATAAGCTGCATCTCCAACCCATCTATTTTTGTATTTATATTTTGTTAGTGCATGTTTGCATTGCATGCAGCATACATAATCTTGGGGAGTAGGTGCATGTACATTAAGCTTGTTTCTGTTTTGGTCTCCTTTTTATTACCATCCATCTCCCTCCCTCTACTTATGAGTCCTCCTTCACCATTTTCAATTTGAGTCTTCTAAGCATTCTCAACTCCTTTTTGTGATAGCCAATGTTTACAGTCATTGAGCTTTTTACATTCGCGTACATGGAATGTTTTAATTCCTCTTACATGCCCTTCCTTTTTCCTACTACTGTCAGTTTCCAGGGTCCCTTCAAATTTTCAAGCGATACATCCCCATGCCTCCTTCTATCTATTCTTTATTAAGCTACTTGCCTGTAGTTTGCCTTACTAAAATGAGACATACTATATTATATTTAATCTGTTATGCCTTATTTATTTCACTCAACAATGTTTTCCAAGTGTATCTATTTTTCCTGCAAATATCCTGATTTTACCCCTTTTCATAACCTAGTAGCATTCCATCATATATAGATACCACATTTTCTCTATTCGTCTGTTAATGGGCTTGAAGTCTACTTCCAGGATTTCTCTATTATTAATTGTGCTTCTACAAAAACATTGGTATTCATGTATCATTGAATACAATATCTTCTTCTGTTTAGGGTAGACACTAAGAAAAGAAATAGCTGGGTCATGTAGAATTTGTAATTTTAGTTTTTCATAAGGCTCCATACTGGTTTATGTAATGATTGTATTAATGCACTTTCCCTTTGACAATGTAAGAGGGTTTCCTTCTCACAGCAGCCGCACCAGTGTTTGTTGTTCTTTGAATTCTTGATAATTGCCTTTGCTTTTGGTGTAAGATCAAGACTTGATGTGGATTTAATTTGTATTTCTCTAGTGGCCAGACATTGAGTATTTTTTTGTCTTGTTTGTTGGCCATGTGTACTTCTAAGAAACGTCTGTTAATTTCACTTGCCCATTTCTTTTATTTTAGCTTATTTCTTCAGGTTCTAAATATTAGTTTAGGCTATTAGTTCTGTGCCTGAGAAATACTTGACAATTGTTTTTATAATCTGTATGTTGTCTCTTCACTCTAGTAAATGTTCTATTTGCTGCATAGAAAGCTTTTAATACGATGTTATCTTACTTGTTGATTTTTGTTATGTCTTGTAAAAATATGACTCTCTTTAGAAAGTCTTTCCCACATTTATGACTTCTAATTATTTATTTTATCTTCCAATAGTTTGAATGCTTCTGTTTTAATATTTGATAAATTTAGATTTTAGTTTGTACATGGTGAGAGATATGGTCCAGATTGAATCTTCTGCATCCAGACAGCTACTTTCCTCTGAACCTTTTGCTGAATGAGTTCTCTTTCCTCCAATATACATGTTTTGTTCCTTAGGCCAATATAAAAGAGCTGACTGTGACTGTGGATGATTATGTGCCCTGGTTCTGTCCAAGTGGCCCATGTGTTTCTTTTTGCACCAGCAGAATACACTTCTATCACTGTTGCTCTGTAGGACAGCTTGAAGTAGGGAATCATGTTACCTTCTGCTTTGGTCTTACTGTCCAAGATTGCTTGTGCTATTTTGGGACTTTTCTGATTTCACTGGAATTTTAGAAGTGTTTGCTGCAGTTCTGTATACAATGCAGGTGGTGTGTTGATTGAGATTATATTGAATCTGTATAATATTAGGAGGAATTTAACCATTTCAACATTATTTGTTCTACCTGTCCTGGAGTAGGACATTTTCTCAGGTTCCATATAGTTTTTCAGAGTACTTTAGATTCCTTTGTGGCGATCTTTTACATCTTTTGTTAGATTAGTTCCCAAGTATTTAATTTTTCTTGATGCTACTCTACAGCGCATTCTTTTCATAATTTCTTTCTCATTGAGTTCATATTTGGTGCAGGCAAATGCTGTTGATTTTTTTATGTTGACTTTGTATCTGTTACATCTTTATGGGTCTTCTAGTTGAGTATCATTTTAATATGTAAATCATGATAATTTCATATATATGTGTGTATATATATTCTTGCTTCTTGGTTCTATTGCCTTGCTCCTCTGGCTAGTGTTTCAAGATAATCATCATTCTTATCTTAGTCCTAATTTTAGAAGAAATTATCTCATTTTTCCCTATTTATTATATTGCTGACCACTGGTTTGTTAAAAAATAGCTTTGTTAAAGTCAGGTATGGTCAGATATACTTCTATTTTTCAGTGTTCTTACCATAAATCTGTTGGATTTTTCAAAAACATTTTATTCATCAATTTATGTGATTATGTGGATTGTGTCCTAGCTTTTGTTTATCTGGTGTATTACATTTATTGACTTGAGTTTATTGAATTATTCTTGCAACTCTGTGCTTAAACCTATTTGACCATGATGAGTGATCTTTCCGATAATGACTTGCATTCTATTTGATAATGTCTTATTGGAGATTTTACCATTGATGTTTATTACAGAGATTGGCCTACATTTGTGGTTTTTAGTTATGTGCATGTATAGTTTTAGGATCACAGTGATGCCACTTTCCATATGTTATGGATTAAAACCTGGTGGTCAACTTAACCCAAGCTGCATTAAATCAACATGGTGCTGAATATAGACAGCCCACCTGAGGAAAGTTGCCAGCATAAAGAGAGATGTGGAGAAGAGCTGGGCATTGTGGGTCTCCTTTGGTTCTCCAGTAGGAGCTTGTCATGACTAGCTTCTCCAGTATGAGTTCTGCCATTATAATGAGAGGAGCTTGGGACATTGTTAAGAGTGGCTGTGGTTCACTTTGGGGGAGCTCTATCCTTACATCAAGCATTGCTTCCTGGCTCTTGAGGGGAAGATGTGTGCTATTTAATCTCCAGGAGAAGCTTATCATGCTGGCTTCCTGTCATGTACTTCACTGTTCTCATCATTGCAGGAGCTCAGGACCTCCATTTCACTGAGGATGGTTGTACTTTTCAAGACAGCCCTGGTCTTGACTAGGAGCATGACTTCTTGGCTTCAGTGTAGAACCCTCAACCTTCATCCCACTGGCATAGACTTTCTAGCTTCCACCCTTGACTTTTGGGCCTTCCAGCACAGATCGACAAAACAAACTGATGTGAGTCCTTCTCATGGACTCTACACCTCCAGTTGGTCTCATGGAAGGTATTGTTAGGGACTCCAAGGCTTCATCTGAATTCATGCAGGGCATTGCTGTGGTATCCAGGCCCATGGCAGAATATTCTGAGTCTTTAGTGTTGTGGACAGATTTCCTGCATTTTCTTGTGTTTAACTCTGGATGCCCATTATAAAATAATATCATAAATTCTGTGTCCAGATTGTAATTATTCCCCTCACAACCCTTGACTACAACACAATACATGAATTTGGAAGTGCTCCATCTCTTTCAGTGTTATAAAAGAGTTTGATGAGTATCAGCAATGAAACAATCTTTTATGACATTCAGAAAAGTGTGCATCAGGACCTGAACTCTTTTTATGTGGTAGGTTTTCATTACTATCTCAAACACACTGCTTGATTTTAGGTTAATCATCACGTTTGTGTCATCTTGAATTAGCTTTGGCAATTTGTAGGATTAGGAAACTGTCTATGTATTCAAGATTTTTCAATTTGGTAGACTATAATTTTCTGTTACTATTTTCTGAATTTTCACAGTGTCTGTTTTGATTTTATCATTTTCATTTCTGAATGCATTGATGAAAATCTTTCTTTCTTTCATTAAATTTATATAAACATTTATGTATTTTATTTATCCTTTCAGAGAAATACTTTTTCAAATTTCCATACTTTGCCTAGGTTTTTTAAGCCTCAATTTCAATGATTATTGTTACCCTAGTCTTTATTGCTTCCTTCTTTAATTTTAGTTTGGCCTGGATTGCTGTTATTGCTTACCTATCTTGAGGTATCCTGTTAGGTTATATGTTTGAGGTGATTCTGTTTTCACAACATGAGCACTGAGTGTAATGATTTTCCCTTTAGGATGATGTTCATTGTGTCTCAAAGTTTCTTGTGTGTTGCCTGGCATTATCATTAACTTTCAAAAATTGCTCATTTTTTTTCCTTTGGTTTTACTCTAACCAATTGATAGTTGAGAAGTGTTTAAATATGTTTCTAAAGTTTCTCAGTTTTCTGTGGTTTCTTCTGTGGTTGATAGTTGCTTTCATAGTGCAATGTTTTTCTGGTAAACATGGGTGATTTTGATTTCTTTATATTTATTTAAGCAGGTATTTTGGACTAGCGTGTGGTCTATTTTGGAGAAAATCTGATGTGCTATAGAAAAGAATGTGTAACTGTTGTAGTAGGGCAAACTACTCAGTTAATAACTATTAAATTCATATATTCAATGTGTGGTTCATCTCTGATATTTCTTTATGTTCAGCATTACTTGTTTTATGAAGATAGGTGATCTGGTATTTGGCGCATAAACACTTATTAGCATTATCTCTTGTTTTTGGAATATTTCTTTAACTAGAATGCAGTGATATTGTGAGGTTCTGTTTTTGGGGGTTTTTTTTTTTGCTTTATGAGTTTCATGTCTTTTAGCATATTCTTGCGCATTTTCTGTACAAGTTTTCCTCAAAATAAATGAAGAAGTGAGGATATTTCATGAAAAATTACAGCTGAAGAAATTTATGAGGACCAAACCATCATAAAAATACCCATTAATATCTAAATAAATCTTAGAGGACACAAAATATCCTAAGTTGAATAAAAAGAGTTAAACCTGATTTCACAAATACTACAAGAATTAAAATTTCAGTACCTCTAGATTTGTATTTGTCTCTTTAAATCAATAACTATTTTTTCTTTAGAACACTCACATGTCTGTAAAAAGAATAAACTTTAGACTTTTATAGGTAAATGGATGTAACTCAAGACCGTTCTTATAAGTGTAATAAATGAGACCCACATGTATAAACATCATGTTGTCTCTCTAGTGTAAGAAGTTGAAAGAATAAATAAGACCAAAATGTACAATATATATTGTGAAATTGGAAGAAACTGTCTAAAAGGAAAGAAAAATTATAGTTAGAGGAAGGAGAAAGAAGGAGAAAGGAAGGGAGGGAAAAAGGGGAAAATTATATATATATATGTATATATATATATATATATATATATATATATATATATATACATACAAGAGAGTTAAGATCATTACACTACTAATTTCTCTTAATCCTTTGAAGAGAAAGGATTGTGCTAATATTTGGACAATTTTTCATACCTATGTTTTGTACTCTGAGTAACTACCTTGAGGATAATAACATTCAATGTATTTATTATTGTTAGGCTCCTATTATCTTGTTTTGAAGTTTTGTTTTACTTTTATTCTTTTTAAAATAAAACTAAAACATAAGTTCTTTGATTCAAATATATGAAGACATTCATGATTTTTATAAAATAAGTTTATGTTGAACAATGTTAGATTGTTAATCTGGCAATACCTAGCAAAATCTATGGAAGCATAAAATAATTCTTCAAGGGAACTATAACATTGTGCTAAACTTTAAAATCTCAAAGCTAATTTTGTAATAAGTAAGTACTGAGGCTCAAAATGTTAAATAGAGCAAATTAACTTAGAATTCTACAAATTTAAGTTAATATGTTTTTGCTAAAGTTATCATATGGAAAACTAAAGATTTATTTATTTCAAATGATTCAGAAAACCACCGTTTCTTGTTAAAAAGAAACATCTCACTAATTTAAATTTTTTATAAGCATTTCATTTATAAATTTAATCACTGATTCTAAATTCTGAAGGTATTCTACATCATTGTTAGTAAAATATCTAATTATACATACAGAATTCACACTTTGCCAACTCTCCTGAAAGCCAAGCATTTTGTAAAACTTTTCATTTTCTCAGTATCAAAGTTGCTTCCTAATATATTTTATTTAATAGAATTTAGAACTATAAATGATTGACTTATTCCTGAGTATAGGTAAGTTTCACTTTAAAAGGCACGAGAACTTCAAATTTCATGACAGAGCTCACAGCTTTATAAATATTTGGAAAGTTTGACTGCAACCTGTTTAAGTGCTGGTGCGGTTTGCAGAATTCAAGGAGCTGTGAAAGACTGAGATGGAAAGCATTTCCTATGCGCTGCTGGGGGAAAATTGGGCAGTTTCACACACCTCAAATACAGATATGAATTGCAAGTCTTTGGTCACAGGCAATATTATTCAGTTGCAAGAATGCCTTTACTTTCCATCACAGAAACCACATTTTTCTAGCTTTTTGTATTTTCATATTGATACTATGAATAAGTAAATATTAGAAGTTATATTACATGATAAATAAATGTTAATACAACCAATAATGATTTTAATTTTGCATGCAAATCTGTAAGCATATCTCTTTTATAGAAATGTTAAGAAAACACTGCTTTTCATTTCCATTTTCAATTTTCAGTAGAGCACTAAGATTCAGCTCTCAAATAAACAGCATGTATTATCACGTACCTCTTCAGTTCTGCTCTGAAGCATGCCCGCACAGGCAACATGTATTTTCCAGGCTACCCTTTGATGCCTGCTGTAGAAACTCCTCTTTATATTATCTCTTAAACAACAGATTTTTTTAAAAAAGTCCATTTTAAGTGTTTGCTATCAGCATAATAAAATAAAAAGGATAGTTAAGTTAAACTAAAAATAAAATAAAAAGAATAAATAATTTCCTCACCTAAAAATACACACTGATAAATGTCATTTTAGTTACCAGAGTTAGATGAACACTAATTTTACATTCCAGAGATGCAAACATGCTTACTTTTATTGGTAAAGTCTTGATCTACTGCTACTAATTTATTTTATTATAATGCTCTCTGTCCTTAAGGAGTATCTACAGATCATGGCTAAAGTAAATTCTGTAGAACACAGGTTGAAACAAAATTGTCTAGTAATGTTTACCTGATATTGAAATTTATTTAGAGAAGAGGGAATAGAAATAGTGAATATTGGGATATAGCTCAACAGCACAAGTGCCTGCCGGCAATCTCAAGGTCCTGAGTTTGGTTCCTGATACTGGAGAAAAAACAAAATAAAACAAAACTGAATGTGATAGAACTTAAAATCAGCCTGTGAAGATAATGATTAACATTTTATGAAAGTTTTCTGTAAGTTACTGAAATATTTTAGGTAGTTATTGATATGATATGTACAAAACATATGAATAATTATGATATCAATAGACATTTAAGAGTGATTTTGTGTTAAGAAGTACTAAACTTAACAAGCATCACTTAGACATACAAATAAATATTTATCATTCTCTTCAGTCTCTAGCATAATTTTAATGAAAAAGAAACAGTGCTGACAAAAGGAAAACAGATCCCTGTCATTACCTCACTTTTTGTCTTTATTTTCTTCTCTTTTTCTTCTTTTCCCTTCTCCCATCCCCACCCCCTCCTTTGTTCCCCTTCATATTTGAATATTTTCTTCTTATTTCCCAATATCTATTATACATTTTGGTCCTTGTTTATACATTTAGCATCTAAGAACAGATAAACAGTGGGTGTATGACTTTTTGTAGGACAAATTAGTGAATACTTTCTACTGAATAGTAAAATGGGAATTTATTTAAAATTGTAGAATACATGTAAGCAATACTTATAAAAATTTTATAACTTCAAAATTATGAATAACAAAAAGAAAGGTTCAAAATTAACCATGGCTTTCCAAGAAAGATGAAAAATAAAATAGTCTTATATTAACTTTTGAACTTTGACCAAAATAATACCAAAATATAGTAGGTACAAGGATAGTCTTTCCAATACAAAAGCAGTTGAGTCAGTAAATTTATCCTCTATTTATATTCCACATAAAAATATAGGCTGAATGAATGTAGTCATCAAATCAATTAATCAATGTTTTTCTATGAATGAAAACATAAAAAGTTTATCTTAAATAATATGCTAGGCAAAGGTTTACATAAACATAGCAGAAAAGCAGCAAACAAAATAAAAGATCAATATATCAAAATTCATTAAAATTAAGAAACTATATTCATCATAAAAAAGCTTTAAAAAACTAATGTGCAGAACAGGAAAAAGACATCTTTTTAATTGAATTTTTAAAAGAATCCCTACAAGTAACAAAGAAAAGAAACTAAATCAAAATTTCCACTGCAAATTAACAATAGCAGTACAAAACTGCAGTATGAAACTATACAAAAACTTATTGCAAAAATAAAACAAAACAGTTGTAAATCATGCACCATGGATGCATTTTACAGATTTTAATATCAGATAAAAGTATCCTGAGAGAAAATAAGAAATATTTTTATATGAAGTTCAGAAACAGGCATACAGTAAAACCACAGTAAGGTATCACTCGTCACATCTATTAGCATAACTATCATCAGAGTCAAAAACTAGCATGTGTTGAGGCTGTTGAGAAAGAGAATGCTTATATACAGTTGACAGGAATATAAATTTCTGCAGTCATTAGCAAAATGATTACAGAGCTGTATCAAAAAATTTAAATATTTATCAAAAAATTAAAGCTATATCACTCCTTACTATAAAAGCAAAGGACATGAGATCAGTATTGCCATGGTTTAAACCTAAAGCAACCCCTGAACGCTATGTCTTGAGAATGTGTCTGGATCAGGGGAATGCTATACATCAGCTAAATGGGCCTTTGGGATGTTGGACCGTATCCAGAGAGATACTGCAGGCCTGGACTAGAGTGGTTTATTTTTATCCCTGTCTCCTCTCTTTTCTCTGTGCTTTCTTGCTATCATGGTTTGAGATATTTTCCTTCACAATGACTCTCTGCCATCCTTTTCCTTCAGTGGCAGCAAAACATGGGCTAAAATTATGAACCAAAAAAATCCTTGCCTCCTTTAAATTGTAGGTGTGGGGTATTTTGTTTCAGTGAAGAAACTGACAATTTGCAGAAACCGTATTTGCATTTGCATTTTTTATTATATCACTATTTACTATAGTTGAGACATAAGATCAATGTAAATGTTCCTCAGTGGATGAAAGGATAAAGAAAATACAGTATACATTCACAAAGGAGTAATATCTGCCTTCAAAAAGTAGCGAATCCTAGTACTTTTTACAATATGGGTGAATCTAGATGATACTTTGCTAAGTGAGAATTTTGCATAACTTGGCCTTGGCGGTAATTACTTGATTGGAGGGAAAAGTCAACAGTTGTATAGTTAATATTTTAAAAATTTATTTGATGTTTACTGTATATATAATATATTAACTTTATCTTATTTCTCTGAAACAAGTGGTCTACATCATTTTCAAAGAGACTTTAAATCAAAATATTAAGATTATATTCTAAATTTTAATATTCTATATTTGACAAAATTTGATTATTATATTTTACAAAATTTTATTTTGATCATTTTTACAGGTCACAGTATTTTACTATACTATCAAAAATGACTATTAAAATTTTATTTAAAATACTTTTTAAAACAGGTCCATTTATGTCCCTAACATTGTCAACTGATTAGTGACATGTTGCATAACATGAGGGAAATATTAACCTTATTTTTAAAGATAGTTGATTAAATTCGCCACTATTTTATTACTAAATATTTACTGGGTAAAGCTATTAAACATTTTTATCATTCATTCCTACATTTTTCTTGGTATAATTTGTACCTGTGCTATGTGACTGACAGAATTACTATGGTATACATTTACATTACTGTCCAGAAAAGTAATATCCAGATGTAGATTGTGGCATGAATATATCTGCTTATTAATGACAGTATCGTAATACAAGCTACTGAATTTCAGGGATCTTGATTATGCATGGAAAACAGTTTAAATTTCCACTTTTCTCTCATCATTCCCAAAACCACTAAAAAGAGCTGAGAGTGGATCTGGCTGGCCAAGATGGAGCTGAAGGCAGAACATTACTTTCTCACAGCTGAAGTGCAGAGGACTCACAGACGAGAGGGCAGCGTTACAGCACAGGAGCTGAAGTGGGATTGAGATGCACACTTCGCAATTCAGGATTCTTTCTGAGTCACGGTGTTGTTACATGTTTTGTGAGTCTTTCTGGCTCAGAAAATTTTTTTTTTTCTATTGACGGGCTATCTTAACTTGAGAGACACATGTAGACAAACACTGTTTTCATTCTTTATGGAAAAAACAATTAGAAAAATATATAAGAAAAACAAGAATTTATAGAACTTCTTTAGAGATTTCTAGAGATGTGAGAAGTACAGAAATGAAAACTGCCTTAGATTGTGCATGAACTTAAATATTTTTGTAAAGTCATAGTATTCTGATAGCTATTCAGAAAGTTCAAATGCCTGGCCACTGGAGACAATCATAAATACTCAATATAGGAGAAATTTTCACATAATGAACATAAATATCCTTTCAAAGGGAAAATCATAATCGAGCCTGCTTTAATCAAGCCTGCATTGTTGCATAAAGGATGTTAAGCAGCTGAGTGTGAGGAAATGCAGAAAGCAAGCCAGAGAGAAACTATTTTCAAATATTTTTCAAGAAACATTTTAATCCTTACTTGTTCAGCTGAAAGTAATTATAAGTTATAATTTATAATTAGGAGAGAGTCTGTATTCTTACTAATAAAATTTGAAATGTATTAAAATAACTGAAACTGTAACTCCTTTATATACAGTCAAATCCAACAATATTTATGTTTGTCTCAGAGCAAATCTACCAAAAAATTAATCAAGATTAATGAGCATTTAATATAGAATTTCAAATGTTAGTTTCAAATTTTATTAAAGCAAATATGGATATTAAATTTAATTTAAAAATAAGTCATGGTAGCACAGTTTTTGACTTTGAAATTATCGAGTTTCATGTGCTTCAAAAAACAGTGCAAATAATCTAAATGAGATTTGACAATGAGAAAGGACCTTAACTGACCTCAAGAGATACTTACTAGAAGTTAATTTGTAAAGCTCCCAGAATCAGAGCAAAAACCTTTTAAACATGGTTTGGAGGGCATGGTTATTCTACTTATTATCTTTTATATAAATTGAAATTCGAGTTCTATAGTAATTGGAGAGATATTCACATAGGCCTGTTAGACAACAAGGATGTCTGTCAAAGAAGTAAATCAGAAAGCTTCACGCTGTGTGTCTTGATTAGATTCATATTCTCCTCAAGCATTTTTCAAGCAAATAAGTATCACTAGTATTTACCTTGCTTATTTGTGCACTACATAAGACAGACATATTTTTATTTCATTTTACATATTTAGTAGCACAATTAGAAATTTCTGAGCTCAAGTTACATCTATTTTTTATCAAGTAAATAACAAATTTAAGCCAAAGATAAAATCAAATCTAAATTTTACATCACCTAGAGGTTTCAAGTATATTGCTTTTCTATGACCTTAAGATCCCTTAAATAGTGAAAACTGTAGGTTCTTTTCAGTAAAATGATTGTAGACTGAAATATTCTAAAAGTTATGCTTCGTTAAGATGGCATTAAGTCATTTATGATGTATTTTCCTGCTTAAAATGACAAAATGTTTTGATGATTCATATGGATAAATTTGGAATTAGAAGTAGAATTTGCTATCATTCTTTAGAACTGTATTGTGACTCTCTCTCTCTCTCTCTCTGTACTTGGGATCAAACTTACCCCCTTGCCAGACAGGTGCTCACACCAGTGAGCTAAATCCCCCAACCCCTGGAACTATATTGTGAAATCGACAACAAGTAATTAATAGGCAATGTGGCAAGTGACACATGGTGACATTTCAAATGAAGTATTCCTCAAACAGTAGGAAAGTTGAATACCATGCTAAGTTTTTCTCCACATATGAATAACATGTTAATTAATTTTTATAAAACTAATCATTAAAGAAAAATATTTTATTGTATAAAGCTTAATGAAATATCAATATTGCCACTAATTTCCCTTTATACTTTCATAAATATTCCTCTTTCCACTATTTCTGAGAAATAAACACTAAGTAAAGAATGTAGGGAGGCTTTTGAACTTTGTTCATCCACCCTGATTGTGACTTACATTGATTTTTCTTAGAATCCATCAATGATCTATTATTATAAAATCAACCAAGTCCTTTTTTAGAGTAAGTCCTTCTACAGTATGTACATTTTCCCTCTGAATGAATAAAGAAGTTTCTTTTTCACATCGTGTTCATGTCATTAAAGAACACCCCTAAAGTGTATTAATGGTTTTTGCCATTTATGTTATATGTAGAGTTTGATTTCATTTCTCAAGACTAAGTACTTGTCAGGACCTCTATTGTTTCAATCCATTCAGTGCACTCTAAGTGCTACTGCATAAAAGAAAATATATTTAGCTTTGTTTAGCATTTATTCACACACACACACACACATATCTATTATAAGACAGTATTGGGAAAATTTTAGTGAAAACTATTCATATTTTTTAGACTATCCATAGACACAACAGTTTTCTAGGTAGCAACAGACATATAAGTGAGTGCAATAAAATTGTTCATTGTAAATTACCACACAAGCATACAAAAGAGCCCTTTAAGAGGTGGTGAATGTTTTCCTCAGTGAGTTAGAAAAGATTAGATTGGGAAGCCGAAGCTGCCCCTCCCTAAGGAGGATGATCATCAGCGAGTCATCAGGACCGTTGAAGAGCAGAGAGCATCATGGCCAACAACAGATGAGGGCCAGAGCTGGGCTTCGCCAAACAGGCAGCTTCAGCAAAGATGTGGAGAGAATGCCTTGGAAATTCTAGAGAATCACAGTGGGTTAGAGCTAGTGTCTAGGTAATAGAGTGCAGGGAGAGTAAATTTTGAAGTCATATCATTGATTCAATAAATGCAATTGTTTTATTTTATTACTTTAATTCTATAGAATAATAGTACACTAAATCATTTAATACATTTTAATTTTATTATGTAAAGGACAACAAAAAGCTATGCAAGAGTTCACAGCAAGCACTGATCATTGAATTTTTGGGAAAATATATATACATATAAATATAATATATAAAAATGATATAAATATAATATATATTATATAAATATAAACATATATTGTTTATGTTTATAATAAACATATATTGTATATCTATATATATATATTTTTAAATACCAGTACAGATACATTTGGGCATCTGTATGCACATGATGTAAAGTTCAGGGAGATCATTTAAGTCAATGGCACAATTGTCTATGTGGTTCGTATGCTAAACTCAACTGTGGCAATCATGTTAGAAACACAGAGAAGATAGTGTCCAGGTTTACTTGGAGATATTAATAAGATTTATTTAGAGATTGAATTTTCTGTAATTATGATCTTATTCTGTGAAGGTAGTCATTCCACCTTGCTTTAATCTCATAATAATAATCTCTAAATATGATCTTTATCTAATATAATCTGAGTACTGTCACCCCAGTTATCTGTATTTTGAAACTTTTTTCTTGTATGTTTGAAAACACAAAGAAACACAAGTCAATTTTGTGTTCCTCTAGTCTTCTCTTTATTTCTGTTCTGTTTTCTTCTTTTCTGTATGAGTTCCTTAAAAATAGAGAATTATTCATTCTGTTTTATCCATTCTCTCTTTAACACACAAAGTAGTGCTTTAACATTAAGCAATCTACTGGTAAATGACACAGATGATTCTGTAATTTATTTCACTGGATTTAAAACTGGGAAACTAGAGTGATTCCTTAGAGAGAAGGAATATCAATACATAATATAATGAGGACTTGGGCAATTTGATTTTCCTTAGTGTTATTAAGCAAGAGAAGAAGTAGAAGATAGAAAGCATGCTTTTTGTTGGTAATTCAAATGTTGAATGAAGGGAGCAAGAATCCTGTCCTTGTGGATGCCTCAGTGACTTTTACTGGTGTAAAAGAATCAGGTAACAAGGTTGTGTTTTAGTGAAAACTATTCATATTTTTTTAGACTATATAGTTTCACTATAACATTGCCTTTTGCACCAGTTAGCATTCATAGAGGCTAAATGAAGGAACAGAGGTTGGAAGGTAAATTTAATTATGAAAATTTTGGATGAGATGGCAGTGGAATTTCAAGTTAAGGATTATCAATTTGCACTGTTTAAGAGAAATATAACAGAATTCACTACATTAAGAATATATGCCTTGTCATCTCACAGAACTTTGTCAGATAATAAACAGCACAAAATACGATCCAATTACTCAGGCTCTTGGAGACTCAAATTTTCTTATTTCCAAGGAGAAAATAGTAGTGCTAAGGCTTAAAAGATAATGTGAATTTGAAATACAAAAATAAATTTCAAGCACTTAGGTCATAAATAAAATTCTGGATGAGGATTTAATATCACAAGTGGTTATTGATTTATAAACTATCATTCCATTATTAAAAGTCAAGAGAGTAAATTAGACAGTTCCGTGGGAATATAAGTTTAGATTCATGGGAAATCAGGGTTAATTTTTTCAGGTCCCATTGGACCTGAAAAAAATTCCAACAACTGAAATTCAAAAGGAAAAAATAGAGTTAAAAAGAAAAAACAAAAAAAGAAAATTAAGAAATAAGTAACCGCAGAGGAGAAATATATATATATATATATATATATATATATATATATATATATAATTTTTTTTTCATATAGTCTGGTTCTATAAGCAGTACGAAATGGAAGAATAGAGCAACTCTAGTGAAAGGAATTCAGGGACACTGCTGTCATTTGCCAGTGGAGCTTGAATGGAAGCTTGCTAAGCCTTAAAGAGAGAATGGATAAAACAGAATGAATAATGAGTGGAGTCTCTTTTTGTGAAAGAATCTGGTTACAAAACCAGAGAGAAAAGAATGAAGATGATGACTAGAAAGAGGAACAGTATTGAGAAACACTCTTTGTATGTATTCATGATTTCAATAGAAGAAAATGTCAGAAGTATAAAAACAGTGAGCTGACAATACTTAGAAGAGTGGATTGAAGTTCCATGGTACAACTAGCAAAGGCAAGACTAGCAGAAAGTAGAATGTATGCTATGTTCTATATTCATATTCATTTCTATATTCATCTAAGATATATTTCTAATTGTGAGAAAATCAGTAAAAATCTACAGAAATTTTTTTCCCTGTTTAAGGCAAATCATGTGCTGAGAGGATATAAGGAAGATCAATGTAGACATGTCATTGTCAAATGAAGTAGATACTTTTCTAAAAGATGAACAAATAAATTTAATTCACTATTGAAATATGGAAATATTTAAGTTCATGTAATATAAAACCATAATATTTTACTATTTTTTATTTTTTTCATGTCTTCAAATTTTTCTCCCATAAAAAGGTGATCAATGCTTAGAATAACATACTACAATTTTGAACTAACCATGTAGAAGATTTTTGCAGCTTCATACACTAGTAAATTCTATTAGTTAATAGCCAATGAGGCTAAATTATGAGGTTACCTGAACATAGGTAAACTCAATTAAATTTTTAATGAAAGATTAGTTATTTAATAAAAGCAAGTCATTAATTGATGAATATTAATGTTTTCTATAATAGAGATTTTGGAGTCATAAATCTAATCTATTTTTATCATAGCTTTAATTATTATATTTTATGTTAATAAAATAAAAATATCTGATAGTAAAAGAAAAACATTTGGATACACTTGTCAGTGTTTCCATATTTATATGTACTTACATGCCCAAGATAATAATGAGGCATAAATATCTGTGAAATTTTTCCCCAGAACATAAGTAAATAAAATTACAAAATATACTTAGCTTCTTAAGCAAGTGACATAGGAGGAAAACAAGGAACAGAAACTAATGTCAAAAGCGGTATTTTAAATGTCCAATTATAGCCCTTGATATTTATTCAGTTTCCATTCTGTCATCAAATCCTCTATTTGTTTTACATATCCCAAAGCATAACACCACCTGAACCTAATTCTAATCCATACTGCTTTCTACTGCATTACTAATGTTGTTGCAAAGCATTATAAATGGAAATCTAACCTCTTCCAATAATCCAAGTACTGGAGTCAAAACATAATTTTTGTTTTTCATATTTAGTGCACTGGTCAGTCTTTACTTACTAGGAAAAATAAAACAACAAAAACAAAAACAGCTCTCTTTATACATAATTCTCAGTAACTTCAATTTTTCTCTATATGTAATTTTTGCACATGCCATACCAAAGGATTTATTTTTATTTGCAATGTTAGATGATGTTTTGGATCTACCAATAATAATAATAATAAAGTGACCTTTTATTCAAAGTAAACAATTATTTCTCATAAGAAATAACATTTCATAATACCTATGCATGTGTGTTACTGTCAAAAATAAAGTCAAGTTACTTTTGTCAGTTATACTTTGTCTCTAAAACAGAAGAAACAATCATTTAATGTTAATTGAGAGAATTTGTAGGTTATAAAATACAAATTAACATGGTCTCCTGGATAGTCAAATACTAAATGCAAAGAATGAGATTACATATTTATGGATTTTGAAATCTGATGAATATTTAACAATACATTCTATTTAAAGAACCAAGTATCTATGTCTACACTATGAATTTTATTTAGAATTATATGTTATATA
>PVJX010034677.1:0-18762 GCA_004027295.1 Dolichotis patagonum | reverse complement strand
ATGTGATTTAGTTTTCTAGTATTTTTGTAAGCTGTATTCCATGTGACGCACATCATATTCTTCACAATTAAACTTTCCAACCAGGGCAAAAGTTATTGTTCCTTCCAGGTGAAGGGGCTCAATTAACTTACAGTCCTGATGTCCACAGTCTAAAATGACTTTGCTCCCCTTCGTAGCTGTAAAAGTGTAGCAGTTGCTTAGAAAGGAAATGAGTGTAATCATGTCTGGCTAGCAGGAAATTAAGCAGATAAGTGGGGAGGCCATTACACGCAAGCCTTAATGGACCAGCAGCTCGGTACCTGTCTTCATAGCCTGCTTCTCTACTGTGCTCTAGTGACGCTGTATGCTGTCTTCATGCCACGTTAATAGCACTGTCACTAATCGTTTTAATATTTTCAAATATTTAAAATAATTATTTAAATCACATTACGAAGGAGAGAAAAGCTTTACAAAACTTGGAACACGCTCATGTGAACTTGCACGAGCTGAAAAGTGCTAAATAACTAGAGGAAAGAACTTCTAAGCAGTAGCAGAGCAAAGAAAACACTTTAACATACTTATTAGGAATAATAAATCTGTAACCACAGAACAAATTTATCACCACCAATTTGGGTAGAAAGATATGGTCTCTCCACTTATTTGAAATGGGATTTTTCTTCAGTGTGTAAAGACATTAGAGTCACTGAAATTCTGAAAAGCCCAGAGAGCATAATTTTCACATTTTAAATCAGATATTATTATACTAAATAGTTCATATCTTGATGAACATTAATCCAAATATAAATCTACTATGTCAGCCATCAGATTAAATTGTCAGACTATAATTATTGTATATAGGTTTGGGGAATTAAAATTCTCATTTTGAACTTAACACAGAAGACTTTTAATAGGTCTTTAGGATGCAGTGCTGTATGGTGGTATGATTCCACACAAGTTGTATTCAGCTTCTCTTTGTGACTGTCTGACTGTCAGGTCTTGCATAAATAATTTAACCGTTGGGCATCTCAGTCTTCTGACCTAGTTTCTACCTCATGGTTATACTTCTAATATCTGTGCTAAATTCCATATGTTTGAGACTTTGGGGGGGTGGTACCGAACTCAGGGCAAATGCTCTACCACTGAGCTACACCTCCATCCTCCTAAATTCCGAATGTCAGCTTTACTCTTAATCAACGCATTTGCTATTTAAACATGTCACAAGTATTGGGGTAGGAAGTGCAGTACTACGAAATACAAGATGAGTCACCCTGGCTCACCTCTCTATACTCCTGATGCACAACTTGTGTGTGATAAGGACTCCACGCTGTTTTATATAAATGGGCGAATGAATGAATGAATGAGAAGCTTTAGCTCAGTGGAAGTATCAATGCTTGCAATTTACCAAAATTTTATGAGTTTTATTTCATTAAACTATTATAGCAAATTTTATTTGTGAGTTTTAAATTATCTGATTTTTCTTTTCCTTCAGGTGCTCGCTTTGGCAGCACATACACTGATTTTTCTTTGGGGATTTATTTTTGAATTTACCTTCCCAAACTTCTGGCCACTTGACAGACCAGCATTCTGAGGCACTAGACTTTCGAAACGGCTGAGAGAAACTGATGGGAGAGGAGGTATCTATTTCCACACTGGCTGATGGCACACCTCCTTCCCACTCCCTAAACAATCTTGGGTACGTTAATTTCCCACTGTGGGTCTCCAGGCTCTTTGAAAAGTGGGCAAACAACACTGGCCGGCTTTGAGAAGAAGGAGCTTACATAACCTGAAGAACATACTCCGTCGGTGACCCTCTGCAAGTCTGTTCTCTTCTCTTATTGTGAACTATTTACTTGGTTACTTGTTTGGAAAGGGAACTTCTGGGAACAAAACTGTACCCATTAAAAAAATACAGTTTTTTTTTTCCTTTTCACAGTTGTCAAAGTTTTTTTTTTCCTTTTGTTTTAATTTTAGTTGTTTTTTGTCCCTATCTAATTTTCATAAGGAGTTTTGAAAATAAGATCATTATCCTTACTCAGTATCGCTGGGTAGAGTACTCTTTAAGGTCAAGAGGTTTTTATGATTCATCAAGGGAAATAATAAGGTGAGGAACTTTAGAGTCCAGATGTAGATCTTCTGTGGGAAAAAAAGAATCTAGAGTTGAACCTTTCATTTTGTCAATTGAGAGAATAGTTTGGGGGAATTAGTGCTAATGTAATTGCAGTATTTTTAAAAACCATTATTATGAAGTTGTGAAAATATGACATCAAAAACATCTGCTCAGGACAAATATCATATCCAGTTTTGATAAAAGTGAGTCCTGAACCTGGAATGTTTCCCCTTCTCTATAGCTCTGACTGGCACGGTAATTAGTCTTAACATCTGTTAAGGTCAATTGCTGTATGAAATAATAAATTATCGAGTACCCCAGTCATAAAAATGTGACGATTCCCTGTACATTGTGAACCATATGGCCCAATGTAGTGCTAATACAGGGAACCCCTCATGCTTGGTAATCAATAGGTGTCCTATGGCCTTTGTTAACAAGAGTGCATTTCTATCAAGTGGTAAAAATGCAAAACCATATAATGACAAAGTTTGGCCCCACAAAGAGGAGGCTAATGTCATTAGCCATTTATTGCAAAGAAACTAAGTCTTCAAATTAAACTCATGATGGATTTTAATCACTTGGCTAATGTTGGTAAATGATTATGCCCCAAGCCCTTACCATAATGATCATTATTAGCAAGAGTCTGTTTTACAATGTTTCTAATACTCAAAATGAATACAGAAGTCACAAGCCATTAAATCATTTCATCTGCAGCAGAATTATAAAAGATGCACATATATTATGTAACTGCAATTTAAAAACAAAAGCTAAGGCACCGGTGGAGAAATATATAAAAAAATCAAGCTATTAACTATAGCACCACCAAGTGACCAACTTCAAAATTCCACGTGTACTCCAAATGGCAAATGCAGGAAGGAAAGAGACCACAGCAAGAACCTCAGGTAGACGCTGGTTATTCACCTATAATGGGTCTCAAAACTCTAAGAGATCAACTTCTAACTCTCTATAATTACAACGTTTACATGAAAAACCTCAACAATTATCAGTGGGTTGGAGGGGAATTTGGGAGTTGCAAAATTTGAACCACAGATGAAGATAAGATCATTTAAATAGCAGCTATATTTTCAGATGTAAGAAAAAAAAACGTATATTTGGATCATAATAAAGAATTGGCTACTACACACCATATGGTGTCATATTTATGAGCAAAGAATACAGAATGAACAAAAAATAGTTTGACATTTTTAATCATACCTGTTAGAATCTAAAGTTTGCTATCCTTTAGGTGTCAGATTCAAAGCTTATAAAATATTGGAATCACACGAAGTAATTTCTCAAATCACTTCCCAAGCCAGAAATCCTATGGCTAAAATCACTTTACAGCATGTATCTGAACAGATTTTATGTAAAGATATAAATGCCTGTATGGATGAGACTGTACTCTAATAATCTAATTCACAACATAACTAAACAAAGTAAAATAATAGGAGATGTTAAAGACAAGAAAAAAATTGTACATATTCAGGAAAATATTGGGAATAACCCTTTCCAGTAACACTGAAATCATTTTAATTGTGTATTTATTAAGCATATATCATGTTTCAACTATGTGCCAGCTATACAGCTAAATTCTGAGGATAATAATATATCATAGCACTATTCTCTAAAATGGGATGGTATAATTAATAGAAGAAATTTAAAACTAATCATTTGAGGCTAATGAAGGTATGGAATGAAAGAGAATGAAAATGTAGGTTGATCTCCAGGGAATGTGTCAAACCATTTTCATCTATAGATCAAAGCAGCTGACCCATGCAGGTCAGCTGTCCCTGGAAATGTGGTTTCACTCTCGAGGCTGACCATCATGAAATGGGAAACTAACCAGCCAACAGAAATGACTAACGGGTTTGAATGACTAATGGGAGAGAAGATAAATTTAAACCATCTGACTGTATGGACTGACCAAACTAGCTCTAAAAATAGAAACCAGACAAAGGTGTTGACACTGTTTTCCGCTGTACTGAGAGATAACCATGGGAGTGAGCACTAAAATAGAGTTAGGTAGAGGAAAAAATTGATAGTTATCAGAATAAAAGTTTCCTGTCTGAGAAAATCATTAAATTAATACAATCACGAGCAGGAAATGTGGGAAGTTCCATTTGTTGATAAGTTGGGAACTCAACGATTGAACCCACGAGGTGTGCACTGTTAGTATCTTAAGAAGAGAATGGGCTGGTGGCCCCTCTTGGTTTCCCATTTATTCTCCCAAAATGCTAGCACGGATGGAAAACTATTGAGAGGAAGGGGCCAAGGGAAAGGAAGCAGGCACACAGTGAAACATGGAAATCAGTTACAGAGTGCTTTTAAATTACAAACCATGAATGCAGTTAACTAGTTCGGTGTGGCTTGTTGCTTCTCTCTCTTTGCTTTGAATCAAGGGGCTAAACAGGCCCAATGCTTTACTTTCCTGAGCACAGAACTGGATTCAAGGTCCCAATGTCATTAACTAAACATAATACAAGTTATATTACTTTAAAGGAGAATATTATCAACATGTGCCTTGCATAGCAATTCAAATTCCTGGTTCTCTTTCTGCCATATTGAAAGATGGAAAAAAAGGAAGAAAATGTCTGTGGTGAGGGTGGGTTGGCGCAGTCTGTCTGGTCTCCACTGACTTGTCTACACCTTCAGGGACCATGACACTCTCAGCTGGAGGGAATCAGAGCATCGCCTGATCTTGTAGGGCAGCGCAGCTTTTGGTCAGTCCATTCTTGTCCTGGCTCTGACCTTGTCATTAGAGAGGCCCAGACGCTAGGAACCTGTTTCCTTTTTAAAGGGCAGGATGCAAAGAGCTCTGCTGTTTGCTTAACCGCCCTTTGGGTTCTGTGACTTGGTATCTCTTCTTGGCTTCCAGCCCCTGCTTGGAGACTGGAGCCCAGTTGTGTGATTGTGCCTTGTGGTCTGGACCTTGAATCTTAGCTAATTATGCGACTTCTGACTCTAATCACCTGCCACCATGTTCCTAGACCAACAATTGGCTGTGCTGATTTTTTCTTGGTATTTTTTTCCCTCTTCTAGATCTCAGCCCTGGCTTTGATGCTGATTTATAGAGCTTCCTACTAATTTTTGGCTTAATCTATGGGGATTTTTTTTTTTAAATTGACTGAGACTTCATTTGCTCAGCTGTGCTGCTGCAGAAACCCTTTCTAGTTTTAGACCTGTGCCTAAGTACTTGTCTTTTAAAACAAACCCACGTTCATCATTCTAGATAGGTGCAAATTGTTACGATAACAGTGATATCTCTGTGGAAGACATAGATTAGAGTTAAAAGCAGCATTTAAGCCACAAGTTACTAGTCACTAGTAGTCACCATTATAGGTAAAGAAAATTTTAAACTACTTAATGCCTTTTTTGTGTTTTTAAAAAATCAAGGTCATAGGATCGTCTTGGTTTTACTTTTTTTTTACCTAATATCAGTGGCAGAAATATAAGTTCTATAATAATCATGTAACTGATATATCCAATTGGCTTACCAAAGCATTATTCACCACAGCTCATTATGTATACTCTATAATTTTCTTGCACAAGTAAATTATTGTTATTTCTTTTAAGTATAGTTGGCGTTCACAGTTTTCCTGTATCCATGATTTAGAAAATCTGATCAACAGACAGGTAAATAGATGGTCGTTCTTGATGAGTTATAATTAAAGTACCAAACACTTACTTATGTTAGAAAATAGATTGCCTTAAACTATACCTATGCATATGCCTCAAAGGGACCCATGTGACTTTAGGAGCAGCTCAAAGGAGTCATAACAGACAACTGCAATTTTAGCCTGTGGGGGAGAACAAATACTAACGTTCCAACAACTGTTAGAAGTATACTACAATTTACAAATTTTCTTATACACAAAAACATCAATTCTCAGCTCCCTACAGAGAGTAAATTGACACTGACAGCATCGGTTAACAAGATTGTCTAAATTTTCCCAAATAATCTGCTGTGTCAGGGCAAATGACTAGGAAATGAAGTATACACTCTACAGTATAATGATTCCTTTATCCTTCCATGCTCCTCCCTCTCCTTTCCAGTTGGAGAAATGGGCTCAGGAATCCTACTGGGGTATGGGATTCCACCCAGTACAACAATCTCCACCCCTCCGCAACAGAACCTAGGTCAGAGGTCATCCAATCACTTGGAATTGTACACAACCAAAAAGGAGAATTCTTACTTCTACATTATCATGCTAAGATTTTTTAAAAAATACAAAACAGAAGGAATCCTTAAAAGCCAAAGGATATATAAACACCATTTCCTAAATATGAACTTTAGGATCTTAGACACATTAGGAATGAGGATTTAATTAAACCTGTTTTCATTAATATCAGTGCAAGTCACATGAAAGTTCTAATCTTAAAGGTATTTTTAAAAAGGTCAAGTGTTGGCAGTTTCATAAAACTATGTAAAATCAGAATTTAATAAGTTTTATAGAACAAAGCTGTGCACTAGGCATTTATTAATCACATATTTTTATTAGATCTTTGCATAACCTTGCAAGAGAAGTATTATTATTATTATTATTCCCATTTATAGAGGAGAATATGGTGTAATTTGGCAAAGTTGTCATGAATGTTCAGTTCTAGCTCTGACCTGTTGTTCCTTTCCCTGAGCTCTGCTGTTCTGCTAATTTGCTTTTGGAGGCCACCTCTTCTTCCTACCAAGTCCATAATCCCTAAAATTTAGTCAAGCACCTGATTATCTTTGTGAGTGTTTAATCCTCCACTGAAGTCTCATTATCTTTAGATAAAACCCATTCAATTTTGTACAGTTTTGTCCTAAAATTTTATTTCTGTTGTATCAAAATTTGTCTCCCTGTAACTCCTACTCCTTCATGTGTTTGCACCCTTTGTAGTTTCTCAGACTATGCAAAAGAAGTCTAATTCCTCATGCACCCTGAAGTCATTTAAAGATATGAAGGAAACCAAGTATTGACAGGCTTTAGCACCACTAATTCTTAACCCCTTTATAGAAATTATTCATCAGTTATGGTTTGCTGTATAATAAAAACCATGGTCATAATGCATCTTTACTAACTATAGATTATGATGTCAGCTACCCAATTTTTTGAGTGGAGACACAATAGGAAAACAAGCAATGACAGAGATTAATAAAAGGAAGGATTAGGCTTGTACATATTTGTTTAAAATACCAAATAAATGCAAATGTACACACAAATATATTTCTCAATGTTTCCAAATTTGACACCTTCAAATAAGATGTGTATTGATCAGAATATATAATGATAGTTATTGAGTCATTAAATAGATGTAAATGAAGGAAATACAAACAGAAAATGTACAACTTCCATGCTATAGCACAAGAAAGGCAGTAGTGAAACGGCTTTTCAAGATCTCCTGTAATTAAAGCACATAGTGTAGATAGCCCTGGACTGAGAGAACCATATGTTTTAAGACCAAAATATGACATAGTCTTCTATGGTAAAACAAGGTGAAAATAGGTAGTGACTGCATTAAAGACAATGGAGAGGAAAAAGTCATCCTAATGAGCAGAGCTAAGAGAAGTACATCTGATTCCCATTTGCTGTTGAAGAAGTAGCCCAAAGTGATACTATCTGGAGTTTGATTTGCAGCGACAAATTGTTATGTGCGTGGAAGGTGAAGGACTTAGAAAATAAGATGCACGATTTGAGGAAAGCCGTATGAGAAATGGGTGAGTGGCAATGTGTGAATACTTCAGGCTGTATTCTACTGGCCATCAGAAAGCATTTAACATTGAATCGGTATCGAGTGGCTAAGTCTACAGAATGACTTGCCTGGTTGATGTTAACTATTCTTTGTTATTGGCAGCCCCAACACCAGCATGTGAGCACACGAGCAGAACATCCACAGTGACAAGGAATGCGACTCACATGCACCTACTGGTATGGATGCCCATTTATAAGGCCAATATAAGTATTTCTGCCCTTGTATTTCAGTACTAGGCCTCTGGACTGGTGCTATTTCTTGTTAAGGTCAACTTGTAACTTCAAGCAAATGAGTTACCTTGGCCCTTTTCTGTCATAAAAAGGCCAAAGGTTCACCGTCATAGGGATGGATTCCAAGTTTAAGTTAGCCTATGCTTCTGTAGAACCTTAGCAAGCTCTGCTACCCAGGCACTTACGGAGTACCTTGATCTGTAGGTATAGATCCTAGGCAATGTAGTATCCAACCGTGAAACTGTTTAATAGCAAAGAAACAGATTCAAGACAATGTGGCACCCACTAATCTTATTTTAGCCCACCATCTGGAACACTGGATCCATAACTAGGAGATCCACTAAAGTTATATACACATGATGCCAAAGCTGCCATCCTTAGACAGTGCTGAAACTTCTTTTTTACTTTTTATGTACTAGGAATCAAACTTATGACCTTGCATTTTCTAGGCAGGGACCAAACCACTGAGCTATATTCCAGGCCCTGAAACTTCCTTTTAATGTCATGGTTGAATCTTCGCATCACAATCCATGACAAGGTTAGGGGACCACCCTTCAGGGTACAGCGTGTGCATTAAACCAAATTTCTAAATGGTTCTGTGTTCCCCAGTAGATCTGGAATAATTCATAGATCTGGGTTCAAAGGACGGAAGCAGAGTTTGCCTCATGTGCCATATTACCTAATGACACACTGTGGGAATTTGTGCTTCTCACAACTATTTACTTTTCAAGGTTAGAAGCACTATTTCCCAAAAGAAAGCACTCGTTTAAGGAGCAAGAGAAAGGATGTGCTGGAACTATTAGTGGTGGCTGTTATCAGGGTATTTTGGATTCCTGTTATCCCTGGGCCAGAGACTAGACAAAGCATCACTATTCTGGCAGTTTTATACATTGATCATCAAAAGCAAAAAGCTTTTATACAAGAGAATGAGGAACAAATATATGAGGGATTCAAGTGACTCATTTGGGCATCTCCTGAAGCCCCTTTGCCCTAGTGTCATGGTGAGGAAACATGTACATCAACATGTCCTTAGAAATATATGAATGACTATGGCTTAGATATTTTAGGAATAAAATTTCAGATAATATTACCAGGTAAGGCACTTAAACATACTAGAGTGACAATAGCTGAGTTTGAGAAGAATTTAAAACATACAGTCAATGAGTACTAGTCATAGCCTTGAGACCAACTGCATGATAAAGACCATCATTTGTTCCAATAACTTCCCTCTAAGATCTTCCTCATGAAAGAAGCCCATGGAAGATATGGAGATACTTCTTCAAATCCAAATGGAAAAAACAGATCTGTGATGTGTGTCATGGTTCAGACCTAAAATGTCCCCCAAAGTTTTCATGTATTTGGAAAATGACAGAATCATTGGAGATGATACACTCAAGTGGGGTACTTTAAGTGTAAGATAGCAGGCTCTGTTTTTGTCTCTGACTCCTCCCTTCTCTCTCTGCTTTCTTCCTACCATGGAATGAAACCTTTCCTCCACCATTCTCTTCTGCCATCTTGTTTTGTCCTTGAAGCCAACCAATACAGACTGACTCCTCTAAAAACTATGAGGCAAGAAAAACTCTTAAATTGTGGGAGGTTGATATTGTAGCCCAGCAGTAAGAAAACTTACTAATATAGCAATTGGTACCAGAATGGGGTCATTGTTGTGACTACACCTGACCACATGTTTTAAAAACATTTGGAACTGGTTTGCAGGAGCAGTTTAGTAAAGTTTGAAGATGCAAGCTAGAGAAGCCTCAGAATTCTGTAACCAGAGATTGATGAAACATTCTGACTGGAGCTCAGAAGGCTCCAGCTGATAAGTATGTGGACTATAGGGTCAAGGCTCATGATTTTTCAACTGAGAATGATGACTCTGTTGGCAATTATATTAGAAGTCATGTGCATTACATTCTGGCAAAAGTTTGCCTACATTTTGCTCATGACCTAAGACTTCATGTAAGGATCATTGTAAAGATGGCAGACAAATTGATCTGGCAGAGGGAAATTTCAAGGCAGCCCAATGTTCAGGCTGTGGCATAGATACTGCTGGTTGCTTTTCATCAGCTCTATAGTGAAAATTTGGAGAAAAAGGCAGAAATGAATGATTTGAAAAGTTTGCAATTTAAACAAAAAAGAAACATCTACAGTATTGGCACCCAGAAAAGCTAAAAGATAAGCATTAAAAAGAAGGTGATTACTTTAAATCAGGTATATAGGAAAGATACCTTCAAGGATCTCAAAAATCAGCAAGATGATTAAGTGAGCAATCAGTGCATACTTAACAATGAACCTTAGTAAGTTAAATTGAGGTCAAAAAAATATTTGCTGCCCCTCCCTCCTGGGCCTCTCCCTGTGAGGCTCCTCCCAGTGATAAGATGTTTACTGTCCACATAAGACACCAGGTGTGGTCATGACATACTTTGCCCTGGTATTTATGAGTACAAATGACAGGTCATTGTGGGCAGATGTTTTAAGAGTTAACTTGGGCTCCACCATTGCTCTTTTCTTGTTTATCATAAGGAGATTTGGGGAGGGGGAGAAGAAAGGAAAGGGGATGTAAAAAGAATTAAGATGTGCTATGTAGATGCACCAACTCCCCACAAGGAATGTATTCATTATGGACTGCAAACATGCAGTAATGAAAAATTTAACATCAAAGGATTTATAGATAAGCTGAAAGCTTAATTGCAGACATGGAGTTAGTTTTTACATCTATGCTAGTTTGTCCATATTATCTTTCTGGAAGATGACAGATAAAGTTGGTGGTGAATAATTTAAAAATTAAAAGAATTAAGCTGGGGAAGGGAGTAAATAAATAGTAAGGGCTGCTCCTTCAGCTTGGATACCTGGTGAAGAGGATCCATAGCAGATGTGTGACAAAGGAGCAATTTTGAACTTGATTGTGCAGACAGCACATGGAAACCACCTAAGCTGACAGACACAATCATGATAGTTTAAGCCCTACCTGCGCTGCTCAGTTTTATTGTATTTATCTATTCACAATTTTGAGTACAAGATAGAGTAAATTCGGTTTTTTCCATATGGTGACTACGTGCCCTTCTTTGCAGTTCAAGCTTTTGGAAACCAAGTTAAGGAAGACTTATGGTTATTTATGTCCCCCCCCCCATATGTACCTCTTCTCTGATAATGAAACACAGATCCCGCTGCTGGAGTGAATATCGGGAGAGGAAATAAATTTGACAATCTAAGGACAAAGCAAATTAAAATTTCAAATTATTTCACTTGGTAAAGAACAGAGTGGTATAAGATGAGAAAAGAATGCAGGGTGTAATGAGATCAAATGAATATGATATTTTATTTATCATGAACAATTTTTCTTTCACTAAGATCCCGGAGATTCTTAATCTACTACTGCAGACATAAACTGAAATGTGAAAATAGCATTACTATATTTGCTTGACTTTTACTCTTAAAAAGTAAAATATGGCTGGGGATTTAGCTCAGTGGCTTAAGCACCTGCCTCGCAAGTGAAAGGTCATAAGTTCAATTCCCGGTACCAAAAAAAAAAAAAAAAAGTAAAATATGCATGTAATTTCCATTTTGCCTCAATTTTCTACAAAACGAACCTAGAAACAGATGAGTAGATAAAGAAAGTCCCATTTGTTGACAAGTATCTCCTCTACATAACATCTGGATATTTAGAACATCTGCATGAAGGACAATCTTCCAACTTTTCATCTGGATATTAGGCAAATATGAAGAAAATGTTTCTTTTCTAAATCTAATTCATACTCTTGTACAATGCTATTTTAACGGCGTGTTTATTAATATTTCTGTCCTCTTGATATTTGTCAAGCAAATTGTGGATATTATTTTAGAGCAAAACAATACATTCTATATTTTTTAGTGCACACCTAGATGCAAGCTGAGAGGCAAAAGGGGAAATTTTGGTTGCAATTTGTCTCCACAGCAGTCAATCTATTTCAAGAGAGGAACAACAGAATATATCAAAACGACTTCACACTCAGTGGTCTCTGTTGTTTACCCCGTTTATGTGAGATGAGAGAATTCTACTCTTTGGTCAGATGCTGATACAGTCCTCTAGCATCTGCATGGATGCCTGTTTGGCACGTAGGCTAAGGGGGGACATCTGACTATGCTTGAGGTTACAAAACATGGAGACAGGCGTCATAACCATCTTTTGTAAAAGACTCTGAGGGCTTTAGTTACATGTTTTGCCCTTGTCAACATCTGTCAAGAACCACATGTCAATCACTGCTCCATCTTTCTCAGATAGTAAAGGAATAGAGAACTCCCAGATGAACAATATTTATTTTTCCAGGAATATGCCCCAGGCCTTTGCTCTTGGATCTAACCCTCATAAATTTTTGCCATTATCTCCCTACAGGGGTCCTAACAAAGAAAGAGCCCTGAAAGGAAGTAAAAGGTATTTCTTCTACTACAGCAGATTATATACATACAACTCTGTGTATGTAACATAAAGAAAGGCAGTGTAAATTTAACAACTCTATTTCACTTTCTTAAGAGACATGCCTGTGTTTTAGTGATAAGATTACTAAATAGCTGATTTCTATTCAGCCTTACTCTTTTATGCTTGTACGATTTTATCCTCTTTTTTCATCTTATTTTATTGGCTTGTGTGTACATGTACCTAACCTACCAAAAACCCTTTGTAAAGCAGGAAGCATCTTAGGTTTGGTATTATACTATATAGCTGTCATGGTTTATGTCCCCCAGGCCTCATGTATTTGCATTGTGTATTTGTGATTGGTTCATTGTCTAGTGCTTGGATTGGTGGTGTCAGTGCTACACCCCCCCTAGGGGTGGAGCCAGGATGTGATGTAATGGCAGGAAGAAGGTGTGTCTCTCTTGCTGGTTTCCCCTTGCTGTTTGCAGCCGCCATGAACTGCGGCCCACCATGCCACCCTGCCTTGGAGCCAACTGAGTATGGACTGAAATCTCCAAAAACTGTAAGAAATAAACCTTTCCTTTCCCAACTTTGGGCATCAGGTATTTTGTCTCAGTGACGAGTGAAAAGGAACTAAGACAATAGACAAGATTATCTGTACTTCAAAATAGATAATGTAAGAGTCAAAATATTTTTAATGTAAATACTAGGGCAATTTAATTTTCTTATAAGAGATATCCAATAAAAGTAGAGAAAACTTATTCTAGTAGAATCTTTCTGTAGGGTTATTAATTCCTTGTAAATTAATTCCTTGTAAATAGTCATTTGTCCTGAATCTCGAATCACCACTTATCATTATTTCCAACAGAAAGTTTGTATTTTAATTTAAGCAGAAAAATGAGCATCTGGAGTAAGGTAAGCACAGAGAGAGAGGGGCAATAGAGACATGTGGGTGCATTACCACAGCTACTCTGGAAACAAAAATGGTTGGGAAGAGGTATTTACCAAATTTCACAAGAAGAGACTTAAGATGTTCTATTAAGAATGTTCCATGTTGCTTTTTCTCTGGAAAAAATGAAATGTTATCTTTTTACAACTGCCAATCAACTGATATTTTTGAAAGCCATTGTATGGACAACGAGAACAAATAGCAACACCAACAAGACGCAGATCCTGCTCTCAGGAGTATAGAGAGGACAGTGTCACTCACACAAAGAATGCCATGTTCTCTGCCACTCTTCGCATCAAAGAACAAAGTTGCTCCCCACTCATTTAATCTAGGTGAGACTGCTGACTTTGGCCAATAGAATGCAGGAGAAAGGGTGCTAAGCTAATTCTGGGTCCAGACTCAGTTTTGTCTGATGGCCCTAAGCCATAAAGAAGTCCAGATTATCCTTGAAAATGAGGAGTCATAGAAAGGACCTCGAGGAGGAAAGGTCACGGAGAAAGAGTATGTAGAGAATCCAGGTATCACATGACAGTACCAGCGCTGCGGGCACATCGCAGAGACCTTTCGGACCTTCCCACCAGCCCAGACATACAGATTACAGCTTCATCAATGACTCCGGCTTATGGAGAGTGGGAAAAAAGAAGTCTCTAGCCCTAGAGTCTTGAGAAATGACAAGTTATTTTGTCTCAGACTTTTGTACTTTGGAGTTTGTTATATAAGGCAATTTTCAGACACATGGGCTACACACCAAATGGGTCTATGCAAGGACTTCTGAACTGACGAGTCTTCAGAAATTACAGGAATGACAGAATCTGACAGCTTTATAACCAAACCTTAGGCTGAATCTTGACCCTACCACTTCTTGCCTCTATGATCTTGGGCAAGTTGACACTTCTTAATCTCAAAATGGAAATATTAATTCCTACCTTATATCAGTAATAGTAAATAAGTTTGGCTATATATATGTATATTAATAAATATCTTAATACATATTAAGAATGTAGACAGTTATTTTTCCTGTAAAGTAATCCTAGAAGGGTTTCCTGAGAAAGAGGATTTTGATTTGCATAAAAATGAAGCCATATATCTTTATTCTGTAATTATAAGATAGATTCAGTCCAGTTGTCCCTAAATCTTCAGATACAATTCAGTTTTATCTTGTTCTTATTTAGATTATGGATTTTTATTGGTTTGTATTAACAAAAGTATAGTCATTTTGAATAAAGATATCCTAGACAGGGGTTGTGATGTGTTTCAAAATCTACGTCACTTTCTCTTAGACACACAGATGACTACAAATATAGCTGAGACTGATTCTTATGTAGTGGAAAATGAGCCAATTGGCAGCACTTCTGGGCTTGTCGTTTGAAATTCCTCACCTCCAATATTCTGTGTCATCTTCTTTTCCTATTGGTTGAAGCAGAAGTCTCTGCAAGGGCCCATGGGGCCAGACGTTGGGGGAGAGGTTAGATCCACAACATAGCAGGGACTTAGATCTTTCATACTATTTGGAATATAGCAGCCTAACAAAGAACCATTTCACTGGACTGTGATATGAACCAGATCCTTATTTTGTGTTAAGTCACTAATATCTCAGCATTTCCATTAGAGCAGCTAGCATTACAGTTATTCATATCACAGCAGTTCACATTATAGCTAATGCAGTTTTAATGGAATTCTTGTGGTGGTTTGCAATCATTTATTTTTTTCTATCCCTACTATCTAAGGAAACCTACTTACCTCTTCATTTTATTTACCAGTCTTTCCTTACCGTGTGAATTCTTCTGTTTCTACTTTGTCTCCTCTAAGTCCACCAAATTGTGTACCTTCTTTCTATAAATACTGTGGAGATTTCTTTTCCCCCCAGTGAGATATAGAAACAGAAACTTGCTCTTTTCTTCCTTCTTAACTATAATTTACATTATTTGTAATGAGCTTGGAATGTGGCTCAGTGGTAGAGCACTTGCCTAGCACACATGAGGCTCTGGGTTCAATGCTCACTACTACAAAACAAGACCTAACACTCTACAAGGTCTCTTGATGTGGATGATATTTAAGTCTCTGTAAAATGGTGGCTAATTTTTCCATATTTAAACAAATATATCTGCTACCATTCTGAGTTCTCAGTGAGACACAATGAACTGCATTTTATATGAATAGAACTGCTCTATCCTTGTAATGAACCACTGCAATGGTTATCATTAGTATTCCATTATGCAGATGAGAAAACCAAGACCTAGAATGTCTGGCAACTCCCAGAGTCACACATCCGGTTTGTAGAAGAATGGGAACATCTGAAGCAAGATCCTGAACTCTTCTTAACTATAACCTCCACACAGCTCACCTTGTGATTTACACATCGGTCTCTTGATGGTACACATATGAACACGTACAAAAAATATTACAGAGAAATGAGGCATATTAAAATACTTGTTGGTAAGGTAGACCAAAAGTCACTGGCAGAATCTAACTTCATATTAGGCCCTAGCCAGTGGCTACTAGTTACATTATTCCCTGAGTTTTCTTTGATAATTCTCAGCCAGTACCATAACATCGCTTGTTCATAGGGTCAGGTGTTCTGATTCTACAGAAAATGGCTATGCCACATTATTTCATTAATGCTAGTAACTTTATATTTACTTTATTTAATCCTCTCATCAGCTGTTATGGTTTAGATATTAAATATTAAATATTCCTCGAAGGCCATGTGTTGAACCCCTAACATGCAAATCCTTGTGCCGGGGTCTGCTTTAAAGGAAACCTAAACTGAGACAGAATCTAAATTGAGCACTGAGAGGAGGAGACAGGAGGGGGAGACTTACAATAGTTAAGATAATTCCTATTTATAAAGTCATAGATTGTGAACTCCTTGAGGGCAAGGATTGTGGCATACATTTTTTGTTCCTGAAACACAAGGGCCTCAGTGAATTCTGAAGCTCAGTATATTTCATGTTATTTCTTGGATATCTCAGTGATTTTATCTGGTAGCTATTACAGCCACTTTTCAGGTAAGAAAATGAAACAGTAAAGAATTTGAAACAGACCAAGTCACATGGTCTGTGATGATGCTGAACCTAGAACCAGGGCTTCGGTGTCCACCCCTGGAGCCAACCCCGAGGCTGGCACTGCCCATGTGCTGCCCACTCCATTGACTGGCCTTCCAGCCTCATGGCAGGCTTGACTATGCTTACCTCCTGTGAGCCTGAAACGCCATGTTCATGCCTCTGCTTCTGCCTGGTTATCAGGCTGAGGTATGGCACACATTTCTGCTCCTGCTCTATGTTTTAAGCATGTGTTATCAACTTCATTTTCAGAGATTAGAGCTTTGTTTCTGGGTTTCATCCTAGAACAAATTGTGAAGAGAACAACAGGGAATACCCTGGTTTCCTACGCCATTGTCTCTGGGAGGTTCAACCTCTTCCAGACTCGCTGTGTCCAATTGCAAGAACCCACATTACTGTAGCCTGGCCAGGACTTCCCAGCCAGGCAGTGCCAGCACAGAGGTATTGATAGGTGTCCTGGTTACTTTTCTTTCCTTGCTGAGACAAAAACACCTGATGCCCAAAATGAAGGAAAGAAAGGTTTATTAGCTTACAGTTTTGGCAGGTTTCAGTCTGTACTCAGCTGGCTCCAAGGCAAGGTGTCATGGCTGAGAGGCAGCAGGTCATGGTGGCTGTAAGCAACTAGAGGAAAAGGGCAAAAAAGAATAAAGCACACCCCCTTCCCTGTCTTATATTGTATGCTGGCTCCGCCCCTGCATGGGTGCAGCACTCATGCTGCCAATCCCAGCACTAGACAACGAACCAATCACAAACACTAGATTCAGCCGCCTCCAGGACTGCATAACACTTGGAGGGAGGGGCAGGCATCCAAACACAAACCATAACAAGAGGTGAGAAGAAAGAACTTCCTGCACCTCAGGTGATCACTCTGGGTTCTAACTTCAATTCTGAACCTTTAGTACAAAAGCTAGGACTATCAGCATGGTTCTAGACTGGGGCTTTATGTCGTCTGTGCCATAGTGGATGGTTTAAGAGGCAGTGTGAGAGTTTCTTTAAACTGACCTGAAAGAGAGAATGCCTGGCTTAGAATTCATTTTCATAGCTTCACTAGAAGAGAGCTGTGAGACTGGCCAGATTATTTTACATCCTCTATATTTTAGTTTCCTGCTCTATAAGACACGAATAGTAAAACATACCCAAGCATAAAAAATACTCCAGGTTGTTATGAAGATTTAGATAGTAAAAATAAAGCTTTTGGGAATTTGCAAACACTTAATTCCTATTAAACATTATTATTACACATTTTATATGTTACACCGTCTCATTCCCATATGCCCTATTTAAACTTCAGAAAATCTAAGAAAATCTGCTAATTAATGACAGAAATGGAATTATCTAGAAGTGGAATTTAGATGAATATTTTACCTCTTTCAGGGTTAAAACAAACTCTAGGACTTAAGAGGTTCCTCAACTACAAGCGTGCATTTCTGGTAAGAGAGGATGTCTAGGAAAGGTGACCAGTTACAAGTAGAGAGCTGTAAAATGGCAGAACCCGTCTGCCTCCATGAAAATGCTGGGTGTTTATTTGTCAGTGACTGAGGTGACTGCGGAGCGCTTGCCTCAGAGAGTGTTTACCACATTAAGATAAACACAGCTATGCACAAAAAACTCTGCACAAAGAGGGGGTAGGACTTCTACAAATAGAATAATCACAGCTGGAGAGGATTAAAAAAAAAAGCAACAAAAAACAGAGAAGTCATTTAGTGAGCTGTCATTCCTCCCTAGGTGGCTAGCCCGGGCTAACAGCTATTTCTTCCTTCTAACCCTCTCTTTTTAAAGTGAAGACTGCCAACATCTATGACACTACATTTCCTGTATCAAAACTTTGAGTACAAAATCTGACAAGTGATTTTCCCCCCTAATTTTCATATCCATACATTTGCAAAGCATTCCTGTGGGTAAGAGTTAAATCCCACTCGACCTCCCTGAGCGAAGCCCCTAGCAAGGAACATGCTGTCCGTGCAAACTGAAAAGGTCCCAGGGACCTTGGGCACTGAGGCAGGAGACCTCAAGTCCGGCAGGTCCCTGTCCTTCTCCAGAGGCCTCCCCAGCGGGGCTCATTTTCCTGATCGCAGGCACTTTCAACCTGGGATGGTTCTGGAGAGAGATCGGCTGCCACCCTTCACCTCCGCCGCGAAGACAAAGGGCCTGCTTGCAAATCGGACCTGGCAGGGACAATGTTTGCAGCTTCTTAATTACCAAACAAGATGGAGCCAGGCTCCCAGGGTGCAGAGTAGGGCGGGGTGGGGGTCACGCTGCGTTTCCGTCGGCCTGGACGCTGCGCTTTCCCACCACCGGCCTGAAGATGGCGCCAC
>PVJX010034676.1:0-18745 GCA_004027295.1 Dolichotis patagonum | reverse complement strand
GATGATTGATCATGATTTAGAAATTCACACTTAAACCTTTGTTTTCTGAAATCATCCAGGTCTGTTATGTTCCAGAATAACCTGACATAAAGAAACACATTTTCCCATAAGACATAGATAATCTTGTCTCCTCTTTCATTGATTCCCACAAGACTTGTACACTATTCCCTTTAATGTCTGTGCCAAAAGCAAACCCCAGTCCTCGCAATTCTTGTCTCAAGAAAGATGTGCTGAGATTAGGACTGTTTATCCCCTTGAAACTAACTAGACACCAAGTTAAACATTTCCTGTTCAGTTTACTGAGACTTCCATGATTGTAAAAGCAACTACAATTTTAAATCACCTCACCTGTGAAATGGTTACTCCACCTTATAAAAGTCTATGGAAAAATCACCCATCATGATATTCTAATCATCAGATCTAAGGTGCTTGCCTTATAGCTGGATTGAGTTGCTCAATACATTTTTATAATTTACAAAAATGTGTTGCTTTAATTTTTACTGTATTATATATGGCTTTGTATGGCAAAGATTCCAACACAAGATTTAAATTCAAACCAGTAACACAATTTCTTCATGAGTAAAATTCTCATACAAGGTAAAGAGAAAGCTGCATGAGAAGAAATCATACTTTGCAAGCACTAATGCAATCAACTCTAACCCCAGGTTAGATCTTCAGGAATCATTCTCACATGATCAGATGTGTTATTAGAGTGTGACACCATTAGCCAAAATGACAGGTACATTTTTCTGTCAGTTCAAGACTACAGTGAAGACAGAGATCACTTGCTAAGTTTGTGTTTCTAACTTTACAATCATTTCATGTATATTCAAAGTTAAACTAAATCTACAACATAAAGGAAGCAGAACTTAGCACACACAAGGAAACTCTATCAGTCTTTCTCTTCCACATGCAGTGAAGGTGTGAAAGATTCTAATAATCATATCGAATCATGTCTCTATTTGTCTGACTTTTTAAAGACAAAATCAAAGAGACAAAATGGGATGGAAATTGGAGGTTACTGGAAAGAACCAAGTGCATATTGAATTTAGTACTGAAAAAGAGAAACAATCTCATTTAAATTTGAGGGGGGAAAAAGAATTGTTAAGGAAATTTTAGTAGAAAAAATGGAGTAAGACATGGGCTTTGTTTAGAAATGGAGGAAAGAAAATGCAGATTGAAAAAGCGATGTTTATCCATCCATTAATGATATAGAGACTGGGGGTTGGGGATTTAGCTCAGCAGCCCAATGCCTGCCTGGCAAGCAGGAGGTCCTGAGTTTGATTCCCAATATCCTCCCAAATGATAATGAGATCACACTTTGATGGGAAACTGATGTTAATTATGTAGCCACTGCATCATTCTTTCTATCAGTCACCAAGTACTGTACATTTCTTTCCCTCAGTGTCTTTCAGGCCTACCATCTTGTCTCCATGTCCATGATACTCTGAGTCCAACCAAACCCATCATTACTTCTCACTCCGATGGGACCATAGCTCCATTTTTGTTCCAAACTCACTCTTGTCCCCAGTCCCAGCCAAATCTGTTTTTCCCACTATAGTTACTTTTTAAAATGTCAAAGACTATTTTTCATTTTTAAAGCCAAATACTTTCAATGCTTCACCTTGTTAATAGAGTTGAATCTAAGTTTCTTAGCATCTTCCAACATTGAAATTCTCTCCACTTACCTTACATCTCTTCTAATCACTCTTGCCCCTAAGTACGCTTTGTGCTTTTTCTGTAACTGCTTTTACAGTTCTGCCTCAAGATCTTTGTTCATGTTTTTCTTTCTGCCTAGAATATTTCTTTTTTTTTAATTTTATTTAAAGAGAAGAAAGAAAAATCAAAACAAAACAGAATAAAGGGTAGCAACAATACAGAATTCCAAGGAAAAAAGGAAAAGAACAACAACAACAAAACCTAAGAGACTATTACTTGACAAATTACATACTGACTTCTTGGAAATAGTTGTTCAAATTATAAAATTAAAACATGTAAAATAGACATTCAAACAGTGAGTCTGTTAACAGGTCTGTTCCACGATCTAACAACAAAACCAGCAATATGGTCATCCATCTTACCGACTCAAATATACATGCAATTATATCAAAAGGGTAAAATTGAACACAACAAAAGAGAACAAAGCGGATCACAAGAAAGCAATGCAAGGGACATAAATTCCAAAACTAGACAATTGGAGATATTCATTCTCTAACATATTGACTCTTGTTTTCTTCCAAATAGTTGTGCATATTGTCACATACAGGGAATTCACATGAAACAACATAGTATGGAATTGATCTGAGCAGGACAAGGAGGGCGTTTCAGGTCTTCAAGACCAGACAATAGGGAAGCTGAGAATGGCTGTCATAGTGTCTCTCATTCTCCTAAAAACAGCTGTCCATACCTTCATGTGTGTTGAACTTAAACCAAACAAAACAAGCTAAAATCACTTTGAACAAAGAATGATAATTTTGCTGGATCACATATCATGATATTATGGGATCAGCACTGGGTAGTGTAGTGTCTCTTTTTCTTCAAAGTAGTTGTTCATTTCAACATGTATTATATAGTTGGTTCTTGTAAACTGTTTATAAGCTCTATACATGCATGAGTCTCTAAATGTATATGTATCATTTCTGTATTAGAGGTAAAAAAACAAAGCAAGATAAAACAAAACAATTCCTAGAAAAGCATGAAGCAAAAAAGTCATATACAACTGCAATACAAGGTGATCTACAATGGTTACCATGATGTCTCAGCAGTACATAACAACATTAATAAAAACAAAGCATTGGAGACATTATAAGTCTTCAAAAGCAAGTAATAATCAAACCAGAGTGGGTATCTTAATGAATCTTGTCATCTTCAGGGTAGTTGCCCATACTCTTAGACTTGATGCTATCAATCATAAAAGATTTAAATAAAATCAGTCAATATAATGTAGCAATCTAACAACCCAGATTCAAATAAGATCAGTCATAATAAGACAGTATAAGTTATAAAGGGCTTCAGATTAAACTGATAGGAGATTAGGGATGATTACCATAATATGTCCTCTTATTTTTGGGATAGCTGACCATGTCCTCAAGTCTAGCGTAAGTAGACAAACAGGAACAGCATGTAATCCATCCAAGCAGAGTGATGAGAATAATGTAAATTTTAAATCTTGTTACCCAATTAACAATATCCTCTGACTTCCTTTTTTAGACAATTCCTTCCCTTTCACTCCCTTACAGTGCACTGTTTGTTTTGGGTCCCACTGCCTCCCTATATAGAGCAGCTCAATGGACCCTATCTCCTGATCTACTCTGCCTGTGTTTCTCTCTGTTAATATTTCAAGGCCATCTATACTAGAGATTACAGCCAATCTTTTCTACCTTATTTCTGCTATTCTGTTTTCCTGCCATGGGTTGTCTATTTTTCTGTTCCACTCCACTGTCTGCCCCATTCACTGAGGTGAGGCCTGTCTGCCATTGTTCCTGAAATGCTTGTATTCTTGTTCTCTCTCTCTCTAAAATGTCCTTCAGTATTTTTGTAGGGTTGGATTGGTGGTCACAAATTCTCCAAGTTCCTCTTTGTCATGGAAGCATCTTGTTTCTCCACTAATTTCTAGAGAGAGTTTTTCAGGATACATCAATCTGGGCTGGAGGTTGTTCTCCTTCAGGGCTTGAATTACTTTACTCCAAGCTCTTCTTGACCTGATGGTGTGGAGAAGTCTGATGTGATTTTGATGGGTTTTCCTTTAAAGGTGATCTGTTTCTTTTCTCTGGTGGCTTTTAATATTCTGTTCTTATATTGAATTTCTGGGACCTTGATTATTATGTGTCTGGGTGTAGCTCTGTTTTGGTTGTAGGTGGCTGGAGTTCTGTATGCTTCATACATCTGCATATCATTTTCTTTTTCTATGTTTGGGAAGTTTTCCTTAATAATTTGTGTGAATAGCCTTTGCAATTCCTCTGTTTTGACTCCTGCTTCTTCATTCACATGCTTTATTCTTAAGTTACACATCCTCTTGTCGTCCTCTAGCCTTCCAATTGTTACTGCCTGCTCCCTTGTTATTTTTAAGAGATCTTCCCTTTTTTGATCACACATTACAAGCCTGTGTTCAATTTTTGATAGTCTACCTTTGGTTTCTTTCAAGCAGTTTTGCCAGTTTTCTATGGAGTCTTTAGTTTCCTGATAATATCTTTGAATTTGCTTTATGAATTCTAGATTTTTTCTGTATTATTCATTATGTGTTTCTCTCCTTTTGTGTTTCTCCATTCTTCTGTCTGTGTCTTCTTGAGAGGAGCCCAGACTTTCTTTTATTAATCTACTTATCTCTTGTTTAATTTGAATTAATATTTCAGTTTTGATCCCGCTTACGAGGTCCTGAAGATATCTCTTTATGTCTGCTACCGCTGTGTTTGATGTTGCATGTTCGCTGCCCTCAATCTCTTTTGTATTTACCTCTCCTGGATCAATGTTCTCAGGGTTGGGGCTGAGGATTTTTTCTTATTTCTCCCTTTCGTCATGTTTTTGGTTCCTTCCATACAAGTGTGCAGTGTAATTCCCAGCCCCTTTTCTTGTTGGTTAAGGCTCCTCTGGAGCATGCAGGCTAGGGGCTTCTGCCCCCTGCCAGCCGCTATCAGAAAGTGAAGTTCAAGCAAGTGCAGTATGCACTGGCTCCTCTCCTCTGGGCCAGTCAACCTTTGCAGGCCTTCACTGCATCAGTGTGTGGCTGTGCTCAGGGAATTATTTTGTAGCAAGCCACTGGGTCTCGGCCAGGGGCATGGTCCAATCCAAGCAGATTCCACCAATCCGCTCGGCAAGGCGAACAACCAACTGAAGCCACTTCCTTATGGAATTAAGGCTGTCCTGCCCAAATCCAACATGTCTTCCAGTCGGTTTCCCCTTTCCCGTGGGAGGGTCTTATTCCCATCATTCACCACGTGTTGATTCTGGTCCCTGAGAACTGCCGGGCTCCCAGACTTCCAACTTCAGCTCGGCTGCAGCGCAAATTCATGGTTCCTCTGGGTGGGTTGTATGCAGGGCCGGGTCTGGGCGAGCTGCACGCAAGGATGTTCAGCTCCACCCTCCGGCCACTCAAGCCAGTCACATTGGCACAGTTTGGTCAGTCAGGTAATTCTCGGGCAGGAATTCAGGCGGCTCCAGAAGCACACCATGCTTGCTGATCTTAGCTTCACTAACGGTAGCCCCAGGACCTCATAATTGAGCGGTTTTTTTAACTTTAGTTTCTTCCTGGGTTGCAAGAGTGCATCTCTCTCTGTTTGGGTCCCTCCAGGGTGTTAAATTCTGGCATTTAAGCTGTCTCTCAGAGAGGATCCATATTGTGCTACCTACTGGTCCGCTATCTTTGGAAACCTCCTGCCTAGAATATTTCTTCTTCTGCTTCTCTTCATTTTCCCCATTCTTAATTGATCGATACAACTCTTAATTGATCTATCTTAACAATTATTTTAATTTCTCATAAGACACTTTCCCTGGCTGTTTTTCATGTTCAAAATCAATTTAGTTTGTTCTCACTAACAACTTTTACTTTATGGCATTCATCAAATTATTGATAGATGACCAAGTTTTCCATAAAGCATGATGCCAAAGGAGAGAGGCAAAAATACTGTTTGTATGATAATTTCTTAGAATTTTCTTGTTATAAGTAATGAAGAAGACTCATCTATGAAGACATGAAGATTAAAACCTTTCATTAAATTCATAGGATCTTGCCAAAAGACAAATGCTTCCTGTAGGGATTCTAAGATTGAAGAACAATCACTGAAAAGTGCTTTGATCCAACCAGGAGAAATTATTTCACCTTAATAAGTGAATAAAGCAGTTTTATTTTTAAAAATCTAAAATGACAAACTATCTTTATTGGAAAAAAATGAAATATTTGTAAATATTGGCAGAATGAGACTTTCCTTGGCAGAATTAAAAATAATATCAGCATTTCTTAAAAATCAGCAACTCAGAAAGGCAATAAATTGTAGAGCTAAACGAGAAACAACAGTCAACTTTAAAGCATTTCTTGGGAGACACTCTTGACCATTCCTGGGAGATTTAAAAAGCTTGGACCAGTTGTGACTCATTAAATCATTTTGCTCGGTTTTTTAGATTAGCTTTGTACTTTGTCCCAGAATTCTGCAAATATTGTATAATACTAAATCAATATGAAGTGTTCCTATTTTACCAATTGCTCAGATAAATAAAGAAAATTTATTTTTACTGGCATTGAAGCATATACACAGTGCTTTACACTTTATTAATGTGAAAAGTGGTTAAATCCTAGATAAAATATGAATTTCACTTTAAGATTAAGTTGGGGAGATGGAATACAAGATAATTCTAAGGGATGAAAAACAAGGAAGGTTGAGATCTAAGTTTGGAGTAGTAAGCCCAGAAAAGATGTAGATGAAATTTAAACAACCTTGCTGTCTAAGAAAAGAGGAAGATGAACAAGAGCATATAGGATTAAGCCAAAGACTCTAAAAGGAGTATAAGATTGGTATTTCAAGTTGGTCTTAGATAGATATACAGATGGACAGACAGACAGAAACACAAGTCTTCTCTGAATGAAAGTGCCCTCATTATATATCTCAGTGTTCATACACATTTAGGTAAAGCAAATATGTACTTCATGGGAAGATACTTAAAGTTATAAAAATAATATTTTGAGGGAGAATGAGCAAAAATGAGAAATATTTCCATACAATAAAAATATTTAAAGACATAAATACAGTCATGCCAGAAAAAAAAATGTATAATTAAGTAAGAATATATTGACCAAAAATTTGAAAAAAAGAAAAGACAATGCAAAGGCATTCAGCTATCTGAATGCTCCATATGATTTGCTTCAAATCTATCATATATATATATATATATATATATATGATTTGAAATATATATTTGAATATATATGATACATGCGAAATAAAAAACCAAAAGAATAAACTTATTAGTCTTCCTAAAAAACCGAAACATATATTTAAATTCATTTAAAATAGTGACCTAGAAGTTATATAAAACATGACTTGAGAACTGAGAAACAAAGATTTATAAGATATAAGAGATTTCAAAAGATGTTAGAAAAAACGAGGTGATCTGGCATATGTTTACTTAAAGTCCTACCAGTAAAACTAGAGAGGCCCAGTCTTTTTTAAATCTTAACTCGGTTTGTTTAACCATTATAAATGGCATAAATCCATATGTACAAGAGACAATATGTGAACAAAAGAGTCTAAATAAAAACAAAGCACACATAGGCACATTGTAGTGTAATTGCATAACTTAACAGTAATATATTAAGAAATAGAGAAAACATTCAATCACCCACCAAAGAATATGTGGAATCCTCAATGACAAAAGGTAGAAGCCAGAAGAAAGGGAATATCTTTGAGCTATTGAAAAGATGTAAGAAAACTGAATGTGAAACACAAGATACTTTTCAAACAAGCAAAAGTTGGAGAAATCCACAAGTAAAGAAATAGTAACTGTACTTCAGAAGGACATAGTTCAGAAAGATGGAGATATATTCAGCCTGCAATGAAGAGTTCGTGTTTAGCTTTTGATAAGCAGCTAATCCTGCTAACTGAACTCCACGGCCCTTGAAAACTATCTTGGGAGAAATGAGAAGCAATGTTTTCCAACAGTTATATGGACAATCTTCCAACTCCACCTTTGAGGCTAGGTAGGCTTCCGACAGGATGGACCACACTGGCATCCTGTTGAGGACTGTAATGCAGGAATTTGGAAACATGAAGAAAGATTCCATTACAGTCCCCACCAAGCATGTCAAATAACCTCTTTCAGTTAGCAAAATTCCATTTTTTGAATTTGTTTGTTTTAAACAGGAATTTGAGAATTGCTACAAAAATAAAAAGGATAGTAAACTCTTTTCTTCAAAATCCATCTGAAGCTTTGGAACTCTTAGTAAAGAAATTAAACATTCATTGGAGAATCTCATCACTTGAGTTCCCTCCACAGCAAATAAGTTGAAGAGTATCAAAATGAACTAATTGACATATTGTTGCATTACACTTTAAGGTGCCTTCAGAATATGCTAAGTGCAGAGTGTCACTATGGTATATAAGAGAAAACTTCTTCCTTTTAATGTTACAAAGTGAAGGGGTGCACTTGCTGAACCCCACTGGTAACAGTGCTGGACCAAAAAGAAGAGCATTATGTCCAGCAATGTGATTTACAAGAGGAAGCAACTTTCTGAAAATAGGAGACAGTTTGCACTGAGATTAAATGCAAAATAAGTATGCAAGGTTATTTTACCACTAACTAAATGCTTGCCTTTAGGAATGGTGAGAACATTTTTTTTAATTGTCTTGCTGCGGAGCCTAAGGCAAACTTGGCTTGGCTGCATGTGATAAACAAAATCAGTATTTCTACCATTCTTACTGGTCAGATTAATTCACTGACTATTGATTATCTTATTTCTATCCAGACAAAGCCAAGAGATGCTGGTGGATGACCTCCTAGAAGTGAAGAAAATGAGTCTGCTCAGAAATTATAAATTTTTAGTCCACAATATGAAAGCACTCACTGTTTTCTCCAAAATATATTTGATGGACCTGCAAAGAAAGTAAGGGGAAAGAATGTAAAGAATTTTGAAAGTTTCTTTGGAACTATCTCCAGTAATGTTATTCAAGAAATTATTTTTATTCAAAACTTTAATAACAATGATCAGTTAGATTGATTTAAAGTAGAAGTAGTTTATTTCCCCAAAATATAATAACAAAGTCCAAGACATTTACATGTAGTAATGTAGGAGATATATTTTTGGCAAGAAACATGTGCCTAGTTATATAAGAAGCAGTGGACGTTTGCAGAATATGAAAGTGAATGATATCTTTACAACTTGTAGTAAAAACTAATTGCATAGAACAGTTTTATCTGATAAGAAAAACAAGGTATTACTCAACAGACAAGCAATAATTTGTCTACAATATTTGAGGAGCTATGCAGAAGATAAAATCAGAAAGAATGCAGTCTCCAATATCCACAAGGAAAAGAACACATAAAGAGTACCTAAAAATGCCACATCGGTTACCATAAAGGAAGGACAAATGATTTGGGTGGAGTTGAAAAGTGTTACGTTAGTCAAGACCTTTCTTTGAATAATTAATGATTTCACAAGACCATGACCATGACCAAAGCTCAAAAGGAGAGAGAAAATGCGTGGAGCTAGTAACGCACACTTTATGTTCTAAAATCATGCAATAATCCAATTTGGTAGAAGTTTATGTGATGATGAGTAATAATTAGTTAGGCAGGAAGTATAGTCTAAATCCAAATTACTCAATAAGCTATTTTCAATAAGTACAACAGGGAAATGTAAAACTGAGCAAATGCAGTAACATCAGCAAGTAGTAACATATACAACCAGGAAAACATAAAGCAGGTCAGGGCACAAGTGCAGAGGAATGCTACTTTAAGCTGAGCAAAGACAGACAGCTTTTCAAGAAGAGTTATTTAAATGAAAATCTCTGTGAAGGGAAGGAAACAACTGTCCAGAGATTGGTACATGAGATTCAGGAATAAAAAAGAGAAAGCAAAGAGACGGGAGCAGGGGCTGTGTCGTCAAGGATCAATGAGGAGTCTACAGCCAGTGGGGTGCAAGGAATAAAGATCCAGAAGAGGGACAGGAACCAGAGAGGCAGGAGCCAGAACACGCACGCTGGCGCTGGTGGGGCGCGAGGTGAAACGTGAAGGAAAACTAGCAGCAGGATTAAAGTGAGAGGAGGCCATTTGATTCATGCGCTAAAGAAACTCTGGCGTTGCCCACACAGTGAATTACAGGATGCTGAGGGTGGTTAGAGGTGCGGCAGGTGGGCCAGGAAGAAGGCTGGTCTGTGCAGACACGATGAGAGTAATGGGCACAGTGAGAAGTGGCTGTCCTCGTATCTATTTTGAGGGTGTAACCCCAAAGCTTGTTGTGTGCAATATGGATGTGGAGATAAAAATGGCTCAAATGTTATTTTCAAGAATTTCTGCTTGCAGGTAGTAGTGTGATTTTCAGAACTACGAGAACAGTGTAATAGGAACAAGTTTGACAGGTGGGTGGGCGATAGCAATCAATTTTAGACAGGTCAATTTTGATTTGTCTTGTGCTTGAGATGTCCAAGTGGAGAGACTGAATAGTCATTTGAATAAACGTCCAGTTTCCAGGAGAAAATTTAGGATTAGAGATAAAAAATGGATACTTATCAGTATCCAGTTATGACACATTGATACAGTGAAACTTATGGAATTAAAAGTAGAGGGAAGAAAGCAAAAATGTCAGCCTACCTTCTGGAATACTCTGTATGGGAGAGAAGAAAAAGGAAAAAGGAGAGGAAGAAACACACACACAGGGAAAGAGAAACAGAGAGAGGGAGAGAGAGAGAGAGTCAGACACAGAGACAGAGAGACAGACAGATAGACAGAGAGACAGAGAAATACGGAAAAACGAGACAGGTGTTTTAGTATGAGACATAAATGTAAAACAAAATAAACTTACCAAATGAAAAGTTTAATGAATATCTTCAAAGTTAAAATAGACACTGTGTTTAAGATGAGTTAAATTTTTGTCCTTGCTTAGCTTTATAGACAGCAGCAATTTAATAAATCCTGATAGAGAAGGATGTTTCCACCAACTGTAATTAAAACATAACCCACATAGTTTTATGAAAGAAGAAAAAAATGTGAAAACCCTGCACTTCCAGGCAGTTTTACTTTTCTTATGCAAGCAGATGGAAAATTAATAAAAGCAATAATTCCAGAGAAAATACTTATAAAAGAAACTTAAATCTTTTTAAAAAATCATAAAGGCTCCCTTTTTATTTAATCAAACATTGGAAATATCCATCAATTTAATTGCATTCCTGGAAAAGTATTAGAAGTCCAGGACTTAATCAGAATATGTAATAAAACACATTTTCTTAGAAGTTAGCAGACAGAATTGGCTGTGTAATGGGGGGAAAGAGGAGTAATGCAAAGAATGTATCTCAAGTTTAATATTAAATGACTAGGAGAATGAAAGAAAAGCAAGCATTAAGTAATTGAAATGAAATGTTTATTGAAATAAACCAGTTGTAGCTTCCAAAGAAATCAAGAAGATAATCAGAAGCATTAGAAACAGTATCACTTATTTTACTGCTGTTAGCGTGCAGTCTCAAAAAAAAGAAGGGGGGAGCAATTCTTTGACATTGACTCTGTTTATTTAGATTTTTCAACCAGGCATTAGCAAACAGGTCAAGCAAAAGAGCAAAGGTGCCTCCTCAAAAAATTCCTGAAAACAGTTTTTTACTCTAACACGAACCAGCAAGTCTTGAAGGAATAGATTATCTAATCATAGGGACGTGAAGATTCTAAGAAGTCTCAAATGTCACAGCCAGTCCTGCCCTATAACCAGTAGATAAACAACTAATCATTTGTAGTCAAATTCTAATCAAAATTCAAAACTCCCAGCTAACCTTGAATTTCATGTAAATAATGGATACTGTTAGCATGAATACACCCAACGCAGTATTTGGAATATAACAAAAATATTCATTGTTTATCTCAAATTCAAATGTAACTGGGTACCTTATATTTTATCTAGCAACCCTAGTTGAAATCTCAGACTTTTCAAAAGAAATTTATTGCCATATGCATTGGCCCAATTCCATATTTTTTGAACAAAATTAGCATGCAGAAAGTATATTCTACATTTGTTATTTTCCTATAAATTGAGCTGATCAATGCATATAAAACCAGACTATATGTAACTCCAGCTTTGCTACTTTTGCAGAAAATTCAATCTGGAATTGTATTTCATTATCACACGGTTTAACTCTTCTAGAAGTTCAGTTTCTGGCTTTAAACTTCTATTGTGGAACATCAGGAGTAGCCAATTTTATGAAATTTAAATAACAGGATATGGTTTACATAGTAGTAAAGTAAGAACCAATCCATTTACTAAGCCAAATAATCTCCGCTTTGAAATTCAAAACTTATTACATATACATTTAGCATTTTGTATTTTTAAAAGAAAACTAGCTTGTTTTCATAGTCTCTGTAGGCATTGCTTCCAGTAATCTGAATGTTCGAGGTGAATTTAAATTGTTAGTGTGGTCACATTAGCTTTATTCTTGCGGTTGAAGTTGTGTAAGTAAAAATATTTCTGCACTTACTGACACTTTCATTTTATAACCTTGAGACAGCAAAGGTAAGTGTGAATTATTCACTTTCATTTTATAACCTTGAGACAGCAAAGGTAAATGTGAATTATTCAAGGAAAGCACCATCATGAGATAATTCTACAGTTGGACTTGTAATAAGAGATCCCAAGGAAAAGCAAAAAGCAAGAACAAAGGGGTACCATCTAGCTCTTTCTACACAACAACACTGCAGTCAGTGGAAGTTTTGGTTTTAAGTCATGAAGAAGACTCCACCCACATATGGTTATTGAGGGCTCATCTTCCCTGAGGGGGCTTGTAGAGGACATACTGAGTAGCTGTCACACTAATAATTTAAAGATACTGTTATGTTTATTTTATCATAGATTTTTTTCAACCTTTTTCAGCCCTTTGAACAGAACTTTTTCCTAGCCTGTCTTAGCTTTCCTAGCCAATATTTCAATACAAATCTATGGGGATTTTTTCTTATCACAAGTACTTTTTCCTCAAGTAGAGCTAAAATGAAAAGACGATTCAAACTACTACTGTCATTCAAATTACTATTGCCTCAGAAGCAAAACCACTATCAATATTCTAAATACACAAGAAGTTTTGACCCACTAGTCCCATGGATAGTGCTATACACAGCATGCCAATTGTTCATAAAAATAAAAGCACATCACTGCCCTCTTCCAATTTACCAATCACACAAGTTTCCCTTATCTTATGTTTCCTTTATCCTTTTCATCACAGACACGATTATATGAACAAGGCTCTGCCCGTCTGTGAGGATTGTCCAGTGTGAAGAAATGAGATGAATAGCATAGTGAGCACTTTCACATGTTCAGTCATTCAATCATAAATGTCACCTCATATGTTAATATGAGATCATAGACCCTTGTTCTATGTCTTGCAGAAAGTAACCAAAGGGACTGCATCATCCAAGCACACAAAACTTTAAGAACCTGATATTTTCATCCTACTTTATTTATAGATTGTCAAAATGATTTCAGTACAAATATTTTATCATGATACTTGCAATATTGTGTTTCAGAATTGGTTATGAATCTCCAAGTTCTTCATTTATTTACTTACTATTTCAATAGTGTCACCCAGCTCATAATAATTTCCCAAGAAATTTATATTTTCATCTAAAATGGATTAGGCAAAAAATTAAGAAGTATAGTGATTTTTCAGTTCAATAAAGTCAGATGAAGTAAAGTTTCAATTTAATTAACACTTGATACTCTTATAGATATGGTTATTCAGAGCATAAATAGCCATTAAATTCATGTTGTATAATAAAGGACTGTGTTATAGTAGTATTATGCAATCATTTTTAAAGAGAAGCTATAATGACAGTGACAGTGACAGTGACAAAGATGATGACAATTACAATAAACCAAGTAAGGGAAATGACTAAGTAAAGGAAAAGGTTTTGGTTGATTGTTTGTACCTGGACTCCTCATGCCAGCTATGTAGTGGTACCTCCACCCCCCAGCTCTGTGTACCATCAGGCTACATTAGAGGACGGATAACTCTTATTCAGTAAAGGGACATATTCATTAAGCAGAGTTCTGCTAGCCTTATTAATCATTATGTTCTATTTGTTAGTTGGAGTCACATTCCTCATAGGACAAAGTTTTCTGGGATTAACACTGGGATAAATTTTGTTTAGTATTTTTAAATAATTTTATGTTTAAGTACTCTCCACAGCAGTTAAATGTGATTTGTATGAAGAGAGAGATGTTTATTATATTTCAAATTGTGTTCTTGGTAAATCTCAACTACTGGAAAAATAATCAACTCTTTAAAAATAAGCAAAATCAAAGTAAGCATGGAAATGCAATAAATCGCATCTGTGAAGTGCTTCCTGTAGCCACACCCGAGAGGCCGCATTCTCAGCTAGATCTCATCTAATGCTCTGAACCTTCCCAGGGGAACATGACTGGAACGGCATGTTGGTACTAGAAAACGTGGCTCCATGCAGAGGAATACAGAGATGATGCAGGGTTCTAGAGTAGTTTTTTTTTTATTCTAGTCAGGCCTGTATTTACTAAAACATGTGAAAAGCCACATAATACAAAATTAAAAATCAGTATCAAATAGAGTGTGACAAAAAACCTATACATACACACACATACACACACACACATATATATATATAAAACAATTCTATGGGTATTTTATATTAGCAATAAATTCTTGGACTGAATTTCTAAATGTTATTATAAATTCTTTTGGAAAACAAGACCAAAAATTCAAGTCTATTACCATACAGTCACATGAAGAAGCTAGACAACAACAGATGGTATTTTTCCCTAGGAAAAATAATTCTAAAATTTACTGAATCCCAGTAATTGAAGAAGTCTTGAGCAGAAAGAACAAAGCAGGAAGCGCTATCCTTACTGACTTCAAAATATACTGCGAAGCGGTGAGTCAAAATAACATGATACTGGCATTTAAAGAAGAAAACCACATAGAGGCCAAAACAATATAATAGCCTAAAGTAAGCCCACACACCTAGAGACAACTGATTTATGTAAAGGTGCTAAGAACAGACATCAGCGAAAGGAGAGTCTTTTCCATAAACAGTATTGAAAAAATTGATTATCAACATGCAAAAGAAATGAAACTCAGTCTCTATCTCTCACCATGTAAAAAATCAACTCAAAATAAATTGAAGACTTCAGTGTAAGATTTAAAACTACAAAACCACTAGAAGAAAACACAGAAGTCTTCCTGGATACAGAAAGATGCAAAGATTCTTTGAAATCCAAAAAATTCCTCAAAAAAGCAAAAGTAGACAAATAATATTATATCAATTTAAAAATCTCCTGCTCAGTAACAAACGAACAAAAGCAGGAAGACTTAAACTATCCATTAGGCATTGTCTAAAGATACAGTAGTCAAAGCAATGCAATTTTGACTTCAAGATAGTAACACAGATAAACAGATCAGAGGGAAATAATATAACCAGAAATGACCTTTGAAAAAGGATTTCTTACATGTAATCAACACTTTAAAAAAATACATCATACTTAAAAGAAAAATCAACACTTACATAGAAAGAAGAATTAAGAAATTCTACATTTCCAAAAATATTGTGAATAGATTAGAAATACAAGTCATGAGAAAGTATTCAGAAGTCTAGATTTAATAAAGGACTTTTATGCAGAATGCATATAGAACTTTCAGAATTCAATAAATAGGAAAGCAAATAATTTTTTCTATTGGGAAAAATTCCAAACATACATTTTACTAAAGACAAAACATAAATGCATCAGGGTCATGAAATAATGCTAAATATCTACCTGCCTTACGGAAATGTAGTTTAAAACACAAGGAGACACCTTTTAGAATCTCAGCTTCAAAGCCCTGACCATTCCTATTATTGCGAAGGATATACTATAGCTGGAACTTTCAAACCAGATTGGTGGAAAAGTAAATTGATATATACAGATACTTTATTTACTTTTGTTCTGTCAAGTTTTAATTGAAATTTCATGTAATAGTATCTTGGAAATTCTTGTATAATCCTTTTTAAGTATTATCTTTAGTAACTGTCCAATCTTTTACAGTGATTTTTTTAAGTAATGTAAATAAGTCTACCAGTTTTTGTGTAGTAAGGGACCCTCGTAACGGTTCAACAGCTTCTCTCATCTCTGTGACATTGCCTTTTTATTTTGTTTATCTACACACTAAATTACCAGTGCATGGCTTCTATTAGTAGTTCAAAACCACAGTTATCTTTTAGATCAACACACAGTAAGAAAAATAGCAATTTATTTTACATTTATTTCTTTTTTTCACTCCCTTTCTTTATACAGAACAGTTTCTGACCTATATCATTTTCCTTTTGCCTGAAGAATTTCTTTAAATATTTCTCTCAGGAAATAGCTGCTATTGATGTATTCCTTCAGTTTTTGTCTGGAGGAGAGGTCTTTATTTCCTCTTCACTTTTGAAGGATACAGATCTACTTTCACTGGAGAGAGAATCCTATGTCAGCTGAGTTTTTTTTCTTATGATATTTCATAAAGATTTCACTACACTCTTTTCTTGTGTGCGATTTCCATGACAAGTCTTCTGTATTTCTTACTTCTGTTTTATGTGTAAAGTGCTTTTTTTCCCAGACTATATTTTATCACTTATCTTTTGCAGCTTGAATGTAATATCCCTTAGACTGTTTTGTTTTCCTAGGAGTATGTATTCTACTTGGGGGGTTTTTTGGAGGGAAGGGAGGCTTTCTTCCTGAAATTTGGTATATGCTACTAACTTTGAAAATTTCTCAGCCATTTGTACTTCAATTGCCTCTTCTTTCCTTTTTTCTTCTTTTTTTCTTCTTCTGGCATTCTAACTTCTTTTTTAAAAAATAATTTTATTTAAAGAGAAAAAAACAAACCAAAACAAAACAAAACAGAATAAAGGGTGGCAACAATACAGTATTCCAAGGAAAAAAGGAAAAGAACAACAACAAAAAAAACTAAGAAATTATTACTTGACAAATTACATACTGACTTCTTGGAAATAGTTGTTCAAATTACAATGTTAAAACATGTAAAGTAGACATTCAAACAGTGAGACTGTTAACAGTTCTGCGCCATGATCTGACAAAAACAGCAATATGGTCATCCATCTTACCCACTCAAATAAACATGCAATTATATCAAAAGGGTAAAATTAAACACAAAAAAAACAGAGCAAAGCAGATCACAAGAAAGCAATGTAAGAGACAAAAATTTCAAAACTGGACAATCAAAGATATTCACTCTCTATCATATTGACTCTTGTTTTCTTCCAAGTAGTTGTCCATATTGTCACCTATAGGGAATTCACATGAAACAACATGATATGGAATTAATCTGAGCAGGAAGAGGAGGGCATTTCAGGTCTTCAAGACCAGACATTAGGGAAGCCATGAATGGCTGTCATAGTGTCTCTCATTCTCCACAAAACAGCTGTCTATACCTTAATGTGTGTTGAACTTAAACAAGACAAAGCAAGCTAAAATCACTTTGAACAAAAAATGATAGTTGTGCTGGACTTCATGACATTATGGAATCAGCACTGGGTATTGTAGTGTCTCTTTTTCTTCAAAGTAGTTGTTCATTTCAACATGTGTTATATAGTTGGTTCTCGTAAACTGTTTATAAGCTCTACACATGCATGAGTCTCTAATGTATATCTATCATTTCTGTATTAGCAGGAAAAACAAAACAAAGCAAAATAAAACAAATCAATTCCTAGAAAAGCATGAGGCAGAAAAGTCACATAAAACTGCAATACAAGGTGATCTACAACAGTTAACATGGTGTCTCAGCAGTGTATAACAACATTAATAGAAACGAAGCATTAGAGACATTATAAGACTTCAAAAGCAAGTCATAGTCAAACCAGAGTGGGTATCTTAGTGAATCTTGTCATCTTAAGTGTAGTTGCCTATACACTTAGATTTGATGCTATCCATCATAACAGATTTAAATAAAATCAGTCAATACAAAGTAGCAATCTAACCAACCAGATTCAAATAAGATCAGTCATAATAAGACAGTATAAGTTATAAAGGGATTCAGATTAAGTTGATAGGAAAATTAGGGATGATTACCATAATATGTCCTCTTATTTTTGGGATAGCTGACCATGTCCTCAAGTCTAGCGTAAGTAGACAAACTGGAACAGCACGTAATCCATCCAAGCAGAGTGGTGAGAATAACGTAAATTTTAAATCTTGTTACCCCATTAACAATATCCTCTGCCTCCCTTTTTTAGACAATTCCTCCCCTTTCACTCCTATGGGGTGCACTGCTTGTTTTGGGTCCCACTGCCTCCCTATATAGAGCAGCTCAATGTACCCTATCTCCTGTGTTTCTCTCTGTTAGTATTTTGAGGCCCTCTATACTAGAGATTATAGCCAATCTTCTCTGCCTCATTTCTGCTATTCTATTTTTCTGCCATTGATAGCCTATTTTTCTCTTCCACTCCACTGTCTGCCTCATTCACTGAGGCCTCTCTGCCACTGTTCCTGAAATGCTTGTATTCTTGTTCTCTCTCCCTAGAATGTCCTTCAGTATTTTTTGTAGAGTTGGACTGGTGGTCACAAATTCTCCAAGTTCCTCTTTGTCATGGAAGCATCTTTTTTCTCCATTAATTTCTAGAGAAAGTTTTGCAGGATACATCATCTGGGCTGGAGATTGTTCTCCTTCAGCGCTTGAATTACTTTACTCCAAGCTCTTCTTGACCTGATGGTGTGGAGAAGTCTGCTGTGACTTTGATGGGTTTTCCTTTATAGGTGATCTGTTTCTTTTCTCTGATGGCTTTTAATATTCTGTTCTTATATTGAATTTCTGGGATCTTGATTATTATGTGTCTGGGTGTAGCTCTGTTTGGGTTGTAGGTGGTTGGAGTTCTGTATGCTTCATACCTCTGCATATCATTTCTTTTTTCTATGCTTGGGAAATTTTCCTTAATAATTTCTGTGAATAGCCTTTGTAATTCCTCTGATTTGATTCCTGCTTCTTCATTCACATACTTTATTCTTAAGTTATAGATCCTCTTGTCATCTTCCAGTCTTTGTAGCTTTACTGCCTGCTCCCTTGTT
>PVJX010034675.1:0-18767 GCA_004027295.1 Dolichotis patagonum | reverse complement strand
TGGTTCAGAAAGCCCTGTAATTCTTTCACTCTATGCATGGCTTTATACTATTGTGTTATGTTTGATATTATTGTATTTGAAACTATGCTCAACTATAGCAGAGTAAGAGATATGGTGTTAGATACTGTTGATGTCCAGTTGACTTAATGTAAAGTACTGTGTTGCCTATGTTGTCCTCTTCTGATCTGCTCTGTACTGCTCCCTTTTGTTTTATTCTCTTTTAAATAAAAAAAAACATAACCAAACAATATAAAACCAATCAAAAGAAAGAAATCATTACAGGACTTCAAAACCAGATAGCAATAAATGAACAATGGCTACTATAATAACTCATTTTCCTCAAAAAACTTGTCCATACCATCACATATAATAAAATCAAATAAAACAGAACAGAATAGTACCAAGCAAAACAAAAGAACAAAAACAGAGTAGGACTTCAAAACAAGATGAGAGGAAATCAGGAATGGCTACCATAATGTCTCATTTTCTTCAAAATAGCTGTTTATACCATCACACATAATAAAATCAAACAAAACAGAATAAAACCAATGAAACAAACAAATGAAAGCATTATAAGACTTAAAAAAAATATAACAGGAAACCAACCATGATTACCATAATGCATCCCATCATGTTCAAAATAATGGCCCATACCATCAAAGTAAAATCTAACAAAACAATACAGAACAAGGCCCAACCTAACAAAACTGTGAAAACAATACAACAGTACAAGACAATAAGAAATTAACAATAGTTACCATCTTTCCTCCCAGGTGTTTTCTCTCCTATCTCTCTTACAATATTTATTTTGCTTTTGGATCCCATTAACTCCTGTTTCTTATGCTAGGGTTCACACATATGAGTTCAAAATGTTTTCACCCATGAACGTGATCTCCAGTTGCATCTGAGCCTTGATATTATTCTACTTTATAACTGGATAGCTTTCCACTGCATGAAAACACCATATATTTCTTATCCATTCTGTGTTTGATGGGCAAGTTAACCTTGCTTTTTTTCTGGTCTCCTGTCACATGGACCAACTGTTTTCTCTCCTATGATTTTCAGTCCATGAATTTCCTTTCCAGGTAAATGTGTTTCTTGTATACAGTATGACGATGAATTTTGTTTCTTGATCCACTCTCCCTGTGTTTCTTTTTGTTGCTGAACTGAGGCCATCTACATTAATGGTATAGCCAGCATACATTAATTTGTCTCTGCCATGCTATTCTCCTGTTGTTGGCCCCCTCCAATTTCCCCTTCATTCAATTGTCTCTCTTGTTTGGCAATCCTCCTCTGCTGCTGTTTCTGGAAACATGGCCTTCTTTATGTCTCTCTAGAATATCCTTTAACACTCTCTGTAGGGTTGGGTTGGTAGTCATGAATTTCTTCAGTTGGTCTTTATCATGGAAGTATCTTATTTTTCCATCAGTTTTGAAAGATAATTTTGCAGGGTACATCAATTTGGGTTGGAAGTTGTTTTCTTTCAGGGTTTGAAACAGTTCATTCCAAAATCTTCTTGACTTGATGGTTTGTGTTGATAAGTCTGCAGTGATTTTGATTGGTTTTCCTTTATAGATGATCTGTTTCTTTCTCTTACAGCTTTTAATATTCTATTCTTGTGAATTTATGGGATCTTGGTTATTATATTTTTGGGTGTATATTTACTTTTGTTATGACTATTTAGAGTTCTATATGCCTCACTTATATGCATGCCAGATCCATTTCCCATGCTTGGGAAGTTTTCTGCTATTATTTTTGTAATAACCTTTTAATTTCATTTGTGTTGACCTTTGCTTCTTCACTGATACCTATAACTCTTAGATTATCTTTGTTGCATCATCTTGCAGCCATTGAATTTTTATTTCCTGATTCCTTGTTATTTTTAAGAGGTTTCGCCTTTCACAATCACTAGCTGCAAGTCTATCTACAAGGTTTCAAAGTATATCTTCAGTCTCTTTCAAAAGGTTTTGCAAGCTTTTTATTGACTTTTTAATTTCCTGGTTCTCACTTTGAATCTGTTTCATGCATTGTAATTCCTTTCTATATTAATTCAAGGTTTCCATTATTTTCCTATGCTCCTCTTTTTAATCTATGTATTCTTTAGATATGCTGAACAATTCTTTCATTGTGTTTGTGATTTCTTCTTTTACCTGAGACATTATTTCTCATTTGATTGCTTTTACAATCTCATGAAGTTGTTGCTTTAGTTCCATTGTTATCCTCTCGATTTCAGTTGTGTGAGTTCCATTTGCTTCCATGACTGTATCTCCCAGACTTGTTCTGTAGGTGCTGGAGGTCTGAGATTGCATTTTGCTCCTTCATCTGGACATTCTCCTGGGTTTTTCCCCACAAGCTGTTTGTGGGGGAGCCCCAGGCATTTCCCACATTGGCTGTCCCCCCATGGTGTAGGAGAATGGGACAGGCACCTGAGTTCCTCTGACCCCAGATTTTCAGGGAGGTAGCATGGTGTGGAGTGGGCTTCTTTAGACCTGTGCAGCTACACTGGGGATTCCCCAGTGATCAGGGTTATTTGGAGATGGGGCTGCTTTTCTCAGCCTGTGTGTCTACACTGGGACTCCCATGATGGTGGCAGGCACACAGGGGTGTGTTTGTCTGATTCTCCTGGTAGGTGATGGCTGCTGAAGGAACCAATGGCCTCCAATGGTGGTCTACAGTTGCACAGGGTTTACCTGACTGTGTGTCCCTGTTTCTGCTGGCTGCCCACAGGAACAGCCTTCTGGTGGCAGCTCCCAGTATGCAGAGGGAGATCTGTTTGGCTATCTCTGCCCACACTGGCTGCCCACAGGAAGGAGCCTCCTGCTGGTGTTGCCTGGCAAGCAGAGGTGGATCTGTCTGTCTCTCTCTCTGCCTGCACTGGCTGTCTGCAGGAAGGAGCCTTCTGGTGGTGGAGGCCAGCAGGCAGAGATGGATCTGCTGGTTCTCTTTGCCCACACTGGCTGCCCACAGGAAGGGTCTTTCCAGTGGCAGCACCTGTCAGGCAGAGGTGGATCCACTGGTTCTCACTGCCCACACTGGGTGCTCACAGGAAGAGGTCTTCAGGTGGTAGCACCCAGTAGGTGGAGGCACATCTGTCTGGTTCTAACTGCCTGCACTGGCTGTACACTGAAAGGGGCCTTCTTGTGGTGGTTCCCAGCAGGCAGAGGCGGATCTGTCTTGTTCACTCTGCCCATGCTGGCTGCCCACAGGAAGGGGCCTTCTGGTGGCAGCATCTGCCAGGCAGAGGCAGATTTGCTGATTCTCTCTGCTCATGCTGGCTGTCCATAGGAAGGGACCTTTCAGTGTTGGCACCCAACAGGCAGAGGTGGATCTGCTGGTTCTGCCTGTGCTGCCTTCCAGGTTATTTTTTTTCCTTGTGGGTCATGCTGAAGGGCAACTGGGAAGTCTCCTTGCTCATAAAATTTTCAAAATGCTGAAATCTTGGTTGGTCTTTCTTTAAATGCACCAGCAGTTGGAGGGCCTTGCACAGTTTTTGAAAGTTTCAGTCCATAATCAGCTGGCTGCCAGGCAGGTTCGCATGACACTGGGGCAACACTTCAAGGCAGCAGCCAGAGCAAAAGGGAAGTGTCTACTTTTCTATATACCAATAAACTAGAACATACATCCGAAAATTGACACATGGAAAATTATACAACAATCCAATCATATATAACCTTTATTCCATCAAACTTTATGGCATTTATTTGTAAGCTACTCTGAATGCCTTTCCTTTTCATTAACGCTATAGACTTATATCCAGTAAGAATCAGAAGGTGAGAGAGGTTCTTTGAGGGTTTTTTTACTCTAATTCACCTTTAGAGAATAATCAACTTCTTGAAAATCTTTTAAATTTGTCCCAAGTTTATAAAATATACACTTGGGAGAATAGCCACTGAGTTACTCATAATCATATAAAATTTACTACATATCTTTAAGATTTCCCTTGTGTATTTCTGGAAAGAAATAAAGACAAGAAATAGAAAAGATGAGAACCAGGGTCATGCCATGGGCACGCCCCAAATTGAGGTCAGTCTCATGAGCAGGCTTCCCCAAACCAGGATCATGCCACATGGGTGGCATGGCCCATTTCCTAGAGTCAGAACTGTCCAGGATGGCAGCTCTACTCTGTTTTCTGTAATATCCAGAACAAGTGTCTTTGTTCCTGAAACATGGCTATTCCAACAACAGATCAGGGAAGCAGAAAAAGTTGTATACAAGGGTGAGCTTTACTTAAAAAATATACCACAGTGATCTTCATATCTAAAGACCTGAAACATACACAAGGACCTCAAAAGGTCTCAGTAATCTGAAGATGTCATCTAACTACAGATCACATATCAAGGAACACAGAGGCCATTTACTTCTCTTCCCCTTTCCCACTTGCTGTACCCTACCTCTCTCTGGTAAGTAATATCTAAAAACAGTTGAAGGGTTTTATTTTTAAGACATAAAATTCTGAATGAGAGAATGAGAGAGAGAGAATGAGAGAGAGAGAGAGAGAGAGAGAGAGAGAAAGCAAATCAGCAAACCACTGGGCTCCTTCTTTTCACTCTGATTCCATAAACTTTTCCAAGTCAAATGGCTATCATCACTTGATATCTGCATGGCTTAGGACATGCTGCCCAACACACAAAAAGGCGGGAGGGAGGGAGAGAGGAAGAGGAAGAGGTAGAGAGAGAGAGGCAGAGACAGAAGGAGATTAAATGAGCAGTTTAAACAAACTCCATCACAGTAAATATGCTTAGGTCCCCACAAATGTATATGCTTTGGAGATGTATTGCTTCTTCCACTGGAGGCTGGTTCTCTCCAATGTGCCTCAAGATGGTTTTCCATGCTGATTACATGCAAAACTTTCCTCAAGACACTAGATGGAGGCATCATACATTTTTGTCTCTCCCTGGATGAGCAAGATTTTGGGGGGACTCATCTAACCCAGGAATGGAATGCGGTGCCAAGATAAAGGAATACCTAGAGAGGCCACTACACTAGGTGACACTTGATACCACTTCCCATTTCTGGTCAGAGGGAGCAAATGTCTCTTCTCTTCTGTGCATTTATGTGTAAACACTCATTTTCTAGGGGCTTAGGACTCTCTAACTGCTGGAAAAGAAACTAAAAGACCCTACATGTGCAGAGGGACATAAAGAGAAAAAAGTATACTATATTTCAGAGGAAAAGCATGCTGCAGGGGTCCTAGGAACTCGGGAAATGTAGGAACGAAGAAAATAACTAAATAAAAAGCCATGTGGCTGGACTTATCAAATCAAAGTCAAGATTTCTGCAGTTTTTAGGTCTCTTTTTAAGTCCCTTCATGATTGCCAAGGTAAATGTCCCTGGGTGGTTCTGAGAGTCCCTGAAGCTGAAATAAGATACAACCCACCCCTTTTTTTAACCCACTCCTTTAAAATAAATTTGAAATTTGGGCATGGTGGAATATGCCTATAATCCCAGTACTTGGAATGCTGAGGCAAGAGAACTGCTGTGAGCTCAAGGCCAGACTGGGCTACCTAGTGAATCAAGACCAGCCTGGACTATATAGCCAGACCCTGTCTCAATAAAATAAAATAAAATAAAATAAAATAAAATAAAATAAGCCTCAATAAAATAAAATAAAATAAAATAAAATAATTTTCAGGACATGTCAGTAAAAAGACATGAGAGCCCATCTGGGAACCAGTGCCATGTGTGAGCCACCACTGGATTGGAGACAGCCAGACCCAAGCCTTTCCCCATGAGTCAGTGCCATTTATGGACTGTGGGGAGAGAGAACATGGCCACACCAGGAAGCAAGCCCCATCTGGGAACCAGCACCAGGCATGGGCTAGCACAGGAACGGGGACAGCCAAACTGTAGCCTCTTACAGCATGCAGGCTGGCAAACACATACACTTCCCTACCCCATAAGCAACTAGCTGATCCAGAGAAACACAGGCTGTGATAATAGCTATCAAGGTGCAATGCAATTGGATGCCTCTGGTGCTTTGGTGTTTCACTGACTTTGCAGGTCTAGGGCCGGTGGTCTGATCATCAGTTCAGAGGATAGTGGTACACAGCGTGGCATCTGGGGTAGAGGGGATCTCCTTCTGAGGGTTCTAGCCATTGTTGGCTCCCTATTATCTTGTTTTGAAGTCCTATATTATTTTCATTGTTTTGTTGGGTTGAGTTTTATTCTCTATTGTTTTGTTTGATTATGTTAAATCTGATAGCATGAGCAGCTATTTCAAAGATAGGAAGATATATTATAGTAGCAATTTTGTATTTACCATTGGCTTGTTTTGAAGTCCTTTATTGCATTCATTGTTTTGTTTTTATTGTTTCTATTCTGTTCTATTCTGTTTAATTCTTTTTTTAATTTTAAAGAGAATAAAACAAAAGAGGGCAGAACAAAGCATATCAGAACAAAACAACATAAGCAACACAGCACTTTACAATAAGACAACTGGACATTAACAGTAGCTATCAAAATATCTCTTTCTCTGCTATAGTTGAGCATAGTTTCAAGTACAATAATATCAAACATACCAAAATAGTATAAAAGCATTCAAAAGAATGAAAAAATTACAGGATATTCTGAACCAAATAACAAAGAATGATCAATGACTACTATAATATCTCATTTTCAATGAAAAAATTTATTTATACTATCACATATATTAAAATCCCAGTAAGACACAACATGATAGAACCGATGGTAATAGCAGAGTAGAAGCATGGTAGGACTTCTAAGCAAGATGATATTAAATCAGCAATGGCTGCCATAATGTTTTGTTTTCTTCAAAACAACTGTTTATACCATCACGCGTAAGAAAGTCAAACAAAACAGATTGAAACCATTCCAACTGATGAATGAAAACATTTGTTCTGTTTAATTCTTACCATGTCCAAAGGTATCTGCAGCTATTTTGAGGACAACAAAAGGCATTATGGTAACTACTGCTGATTTCATATTTTTGAAGTCCTGTATTACATACATTGGTTTGTTTTGATTGGTTTTATTGTTTTATTATCCTTGGTTTTACCCTCTTTAAAATAAAAGAAAATTTTAAAAAGACATGAGAAGGGTTTATTAAAGGTATATAAATAGGAAGCACTCAAGAGCAGAATGCAGATGCTCAGAGAAATAAAGCACTGAACACCTTAGTCTTTATCTCTGAGATCCATTTCAGATTTTTAGCTGCCTGACATATAAGATAATTTGCTTTATTTTAATACCTAGAGTTTATTGTACTTTATTACAACAGCAAAAAGAAATAAGTCATCCTCCAGCAGCTAAGTGCAGAAGAGGTATTTTGCAAATAGGTCTAGTGGACTCCAAAATCAGTGCTCTTTCCATTACTATGAGGATGTGGTGGTTACAAAGATACCATGAATACAAGAGAGGAAAATAAAAAGTCAGAACAATAGCTTATGAGAACTGATCCTGCGGTATATTTGATCCCAAAATAACCATTTCCACATGGGCTGATGTTTTTCATTTCAATAGTTATAGTCATTTGTGTTGAAAAGCATTCTTCAAATTATTACAGATACCTCTGGCAAGCTCTAAAAGTCTTTGACGCTTCAGGATGGATTGAGTTAATCTCAGTTTTTCTGATCTTGTTAGTAATAACTTCCATGAAGAAATTGGAATTTTGATTAGGTGAGAAGCAAGTAATTTTGAAGTACAGTAGCATCTCAATTCATGAATTTAATTCATTCCAAAGTCCTAGAAAACATGGCCACTGGTCATGTTTGTCACCCAGTGCAGAGTTCACAAACAAAAACAAAATTTTATGAAGTATTTCTGTTTTCAAAACAAATTGTTCATAAACAAAAGCATTTGTGAACTGAAGAACCACTGAAATAGCAGCACTTCAGCTTATAGACAGGCCTTGGAGAACATAGGAGGTCATGGCTATGCAAAGATTAAAAGAACAGAGAACAATTATAAAAATACTTGCACCAAACACTGGCACAATCAAGTTCATCAAACAAATAGTAAAGGACATAAAATATCAGATAAAAGTCAACATGATTATCATGGAGGACCTCAATATCCCACTGTTACAGATCAACCAAACCAAAAAAAAATCAACAAAAAAAATCAGAGTTGAACTAAAGCTTCAAACAAATGGACACAATAGAAGTGTTCCACCCTACAATAGAATACACACTCTTCTTAGTATCACATGAAATTGTCTCCAAAACAGAACACATACTAGCCCATAAAGCATTCTTTTTTTTTTCTTTTGTTACAGGAATCAAACTCACCACCTCGTGCTTGCCAGGCAGGCATTTATGCCATTAAGCTAAATCCCTGGCCCCCATGAAGCATTCTTAAGTAAATTCAAGAGAATTGAAATTATCCTGTGCACACTATCAGATCATACTGCAATGAAACCAGGCAAAGAGAAACTACAGAAATTATACAGACATGAAAATTAAACAACACACTCTTGAACAATCAATGACTCACATAAAAAATCAAGGAAAAAATTAAGACAGTTCCTAGACTCACATAATGCCAGTACAACATGACAGAACCTATAGTACACAATGAAAGCAGTCCTATGAGGGAAGCTTATAGTTCCCAATGCCTACATCAGAAAAACAGAGTAAGGCTAAACAAATGAACTAATTATGGACCTCGAGGTCCCATAAAAGCAAGGACAATCTAAATCCCACATTAGTACAAGGAAGGAAATGAGACAAATCACAGCAGAAATTAATGAAACTGAGATATAAGGGCAGATTTTAGAAAAATCAAAGGACAGATTTCAGAAACAATAAACGAAATAGCTAGGCATGGTGCTTTATGCCTGTAATTCCAGCACTTAGGAGACTGAGGCAGAAGAATAATCAAGAGTTCAAGGCCATCCTGGGCTACATGAGCAAGCTCAAGGCCAGCTTGCACTACATAGTGAGGTCCTGTATCAAAAAATTGAGCGAAACAAAAAAACTGAACAGGCTTTTGCTGTGCTCCTAGCATCAGACCAGACTGCCATGCACCACACTCAGATCTTCCTTATGCCAGTAGCATTTTTGCTGCACACCCCATGCCAGACCAGACTGCCACGTGCCACTCTCAGACCTTCCTTGTGCCAGTCACGCTTTTGCTGCGCACCCTGCTCCAGACTTGATCGCCACTCACCGCCCTTGGACCTTCCTTGTTCCAGTCATGCTTTTGCTGCATGCCTCGTGCCAGATTGGACTGCCATGTGCCACCAGCCCGCTGCCCTCAGTAACCCTCCCCATTTCCTAGAGGAAGTACTGCTGTTGATGTTTAGCTCCCAGTCCACCTCCCAGAAACTTGGACTGCAGGGGATTAACTGTGCTGGGTTGATAGGAGACTCAGTACCACTTACCCAAACAGAAGACCTCAGCAGGCACCAGTTAGTGAGTTTGCCCCTAAAACAGAAGTCCTCGAGGGAAAATGGAAGCAGTAGCAAAGCTCCCTCCAGCTGTAAGACCTTGGAGAGCTTGGCAAGGGTGTAGGAGACTCCTTCCTCCACACACAGAACATCAGGCATGGTAAGGAAGGTGCCAATAAGGGCTCTCCCAAATTGGAGAAAATTAAAAGGGCTTATGAGACACCCAGTGACACAGTAGGCTCTCAGCAGAAACACTATACACAGGAAGATCTGGTGACCTGTAATAACCTGAAGACATAGCAACAGCAGGAACCAAGGGTTGAATTACATCAATACGCTTAGGCTAGTAAGCCCAGGAAGAATATAGAACTCACCCAACAGGACCCACAGGAGAAATTCAGGTGATTGGCCCTCCTCTTCACTGTGGTACTCAATAATCACACAAACATCAACCACACAATAAAACCCTAAGATACTCACTACTGACAGTTGTGACCATTGGGACTGAAAAACCAAAAATTAGCCCAAAGGTTGAAAATGACAAAAGGAAAAAGCAAAATGCAATCTCAAACATCTATTGCATCAGGAGCAAGAACAGGGGACAGTAAAATAGAGGACTTTAACAGTCATATACCACAAATCTCTGATAAGATGGCAAATGAAATAAGGAAACAAATCCATGAGGCTATGGAGGAAATAAAATTAGAAGTAATTTCTCATGTAAAGACAGAAATAACAACTTTACTAAACGAGTTACTCAGCATAGCTAGAAAAGAAATAGATTAAAAAAATACAAGGGCATGGGAAATTGATTGAAACCTTGAATGAACAATATAGAAATTAGATATAGAATGAACAATATAGAATGAACAATATAGAAAACAAGCAGAATCCATGAAACAAAGAGATATCCAAGAAACAAAAAAATCTATTGAACGCTGGCAAAAACCATTTAAATGAAGCTGAGGATGGAATTTCAGACCTTGAGGACAGGATTACAGTTAGCAATCATGAAAGGGTAGAACTTTTAAAAACAACAAAGGAGCATGAAATGACAATCCAGTAGCTTAAAGATGATAAGAGAAACCATATAAGACTAATAGGCATCAATGAAGATGCAGGAGTCAATGTGAATGAGATCCATAAACTATTCACAGAAGTAATAGAAAATTTCTCAAACATGGGGAAGGAAAATGATATACACATAAGTGAGGCACATAGAACACCAGTCACAAACAACACAAATCTATATCCACACATATAATAATTAAGATCCCAGACATACAGCATAAAAACAGAATATTAAAAGTTGTTAGAGAAAAGACACAACTCACCTATCAAGGAAAACTGATTAGAATCATGGCAGACTTTTCAGCACAAACCTTCAAGTCAAGATGAACTTGGAGTGAAGTATTTCAAGGCCTAAAAGAAAACAAATTTCATCCCAGACTGACATACCCAGCAAAACTTTCTTTCACATATAATGGAGAAACAAGACACTTCCATGACAAAGAACAACTAAAGAAATTCATGTCCACCAAAACAACCCTAGAAAGAGTATTCAAAGACATACTAGATAGAGATAAAAATGACCACAAACTCCAGAACAAATCTGACAAGAGAAAAAAATAAAAGGAATAAAGATAGGAAAAGAATTTAAATTATCATTATTTGCAGATGATATGATAGTTTACATAGAAGACCAAAAAAATTCCATTAAAAGACTACTAGAGGTAATAAACAAATTCAGCAGGGTAGCTGGATACAAAGTCAGTGGTCAAAAATCAATAGCATTCCTCTTCACAAACAAAAACTCCTTGAGAGAAAAATTATGGAAATATCACCTTTCACAATAGCATCTAAAAAAATGAAATAACTAGGAATCAACCTAACCAAGAATGTAAAAGATCTATATACTGAAAATTATAATACTCTAAAAAAGGAGATTGAAGAGGATATTAAAATATGGAAGGATATTCCTTGCTCTTGATTAGAAAAAACTAACATTGTGAAAATGGTCATAATCCCAAAACTGTTATACATATTTAAAGCAATCCTAATCAAAATACCAGTAACATACCTTACAGATCTAAAGAAAGTATTCCTAAAATTCATTTGGAAACAGAAGAAACCTAGAATAACAAAGGCAATTTTAGGCAACAAAGGCAAGACAGGAGGCATCTCAATTCCTGACTTGAAACAATACTACAAAGCCACAGTGATAAAATTAGCATGGTACTGGCAAAGAAATAGACCTGAGGACCAACGGAACAGATTAGAAGATGCAAACACAACTACAAAGACACTCAGCAACCTTATATTTGACAAAGGGGCTAAACTTGTTCACGAGGAAAAAGATAGTCTCTTTAACAAATGGTTTTGGAAAAACTGGCTTTCCACATGCCTAAGACAGAAACTAGATACATTCCAATCACCATGCACTCAACTAAAGTCAAAATGAATTAAAGATCTAAATATTAAAACAGAAACACTAAGTCTACTGGAGGACAAGATATGTAGGAATCTTGGAGACATAGGGGTAGGGAGAGAATTCATAAACAAAACACAAACTGCATAGGAAACACTTCAAAGAATCAACAACTTGGATCTCATATTACTAAAAAGTTTTGGTACTTCAAAAGAAATCACCAACAAAGTGAAACAAAAACCCACAGAATGGGAAAGAATTTTAGCTGACAATCCCTTGGACAAAGGACTTATGTCCAGAACAGATAAAGAATTGAAAAACATCAAGCCCCCCAATTCAAAGACTCTCTCCAAAAATGGGCATCAGAGATGAACATATAGTTATCAGATGAAGATATACAAATGGCAAATAAATACATGAAGAAATGCTCACCATCACTGGTCATTCGAGAAATGCAAATTGAAACATCTCACTCTGGAAAGAATGGCTGCCATCAAGAAATCAACTGATAACAAATGTTATCAAGGCTGCAGGGAAAAAGGAACACTGCTCCACTGTTGGTGGGAGTGTAGACTGGTGCAACCACTGTGAAAAATAGTATGGAGATTCCTCAAAAAACTAGGATTGGAAGTTCCATTCAATCCAGCTATTCCACTCCTGGGTATTTTCCCAGAAAATATGAAAAGGTCATATCACAGTCATATATGTGCACCCATGTTTATAGCAGCACAATTTGTACTAGTTAAATCTTGGAAACGACCAAAATGTCCATCAACCGCAGAGTGGATGAAAAAGATGTGGTACTTTACATAATGGAATATTACTCAGCTATAAAAAGGATAATCTTGAAGCCTTTTTAGGTAAATGGAGGCAACTCAAAACTATCCTCATAAGTGAAATAAACAAGATTCACATTAGTAAATATCACATTGTCTCACTATTGAAAAAGTAATAAAAAATGAAAAAGTAATAAGGCCTAAAATGTATGAGATATTATAAAAATTAAAGGGAAAGAATGTGTTTTAAAGGAGATAACGGTATATATAAGTGTGTAAGATAGATGACCATATTACTAAATTTTTGTCTGATCATCGAACAGAATGGTTTGCACTTTCAATGTTTGAGTGCCTATCCACTTTTTATGCTTTGATTTTGCAACTTGAACAAATATTTCTAAGATGACAATATGTAATGTATCAACTAGTGATTCCTTAGTGTTAATTTTTTTGTTGAATTCTGTATTATTCTACCCTTCTTTTCTATTTTGTTTTTTTCTTTAAATGAAAAAAATTGAACAAAAACAATAAACAAAGTAGACAAACCCTTAGTCACATTTACCAAAAGAATGACAGAAAAGACTAAAAATGTCATTAGAAATGAAAAAGGTGAAATCACAATAGACACCATCAAGATTCAGATAGTTGTTAAATTATTCTGAATTATTAAATTCAGAAAAATGTGTCCTCTAAAAATTGGAAAACCTTGAAGAAATAGATTCCTAGATGCATATGAATTATCAAAACTGAAACAGGGAGATATAAAAGCTCTCAAGAATTCAATAACAGATGATGAAATTGAAGCAATGATTTTAAAAAACCTACCAACTAAGATAAGCCCAGGACATGATGTATTCACCATTGAATTATACAAGAATTTTAAGAAAGATCTAATGCCAGTAGTCCTCAAATTCTTCAATAAAATTGAGAGGGAATAAATACTCCCAATGCCATTCCTAGAACCTAATATTACCTTGACTCCAAAACCAGTCAAGATCCCAACCAAAAAAGCACACTATCAGTCAATCACTTTGATGAACATAGATACAAAACTCCTTGACAAGGGTCAGGGATATAGCTCAGTTGCATAGCACTTGCCCAGCAACCATGAGGTCCTGAGTTCAATTCCCAGTGCCAAAACAAACAAACAAACAAATTCCTCAACAAGACACTGGAAATAATGCAACGAATCATTAAAAAAGGTCAGGCAGGCTTTATCCCAGGGATGCAAGAATGGTTCAATGTATGCAAATCAATACATATAATACACCACAAAAACAGAAGCAAGGACAAAAATCACATCATAGACACCAAAAAAAATCTTTGACAAAAATCCAACATCCATTCATGATACAAAAAAAACCTGAAGGAATACATATAGAAGGAATTTATCTCAATCAGAGAAAAGCTATATTATGAAAATACTGCCAACATCATATTAAATGAGGAACAACTGAAAGCTGTATCTTTCAAATTCAGGAACCAGATAAGGATGTCTGCTGGTACTACTACTGTTCAATTTATTTTTCACAACAGTATTGAGAGAAATCAGGCAAAAGAAAGAAATAAAGGGGATATGAGTAGGAAATAAGTCAAATTGTCATTGTTTGCAAATGACATGATCCTCTATATAAAAGACACAAATAATTCCACAAAAATCCTCCTAGAATTAAAAACCAAATTCAGTAGCATAGCAAGATATGAAGTCAACACCCCAAAATCAATAGCATTTCTTTACACTAATAATAAACTCACCCAGAAACAAATTAGGGAGGCAATACATTTCACAGTAGCATCCAGAATGATTAAATAGTTAGGAATAAACCTAAACACAGAAGTAAAACATCTCTACAATAAAAACTACAATATCCTGAACAAAGAAATCAAAGAGAAAGAAAGATAGCATCTGTCCCTGGAGACCTAGAACCACTATAGTCAAAATGACCATGCTCCCAAAACTGACCACAGATTTAATGTAGTCCCAATAAAAATACCAATAGTGGGCCGGGTATATAGCTTAGTGGCACAGCACCTACTTGGCAAGCACAAGATCCTGAGTTCGAGTTCCAGTACCCCCAAAAAATACCAATAGCATCACATAAACAGAACTAGAAAAACAATCCTAAAATTCATATGGAAACAAAAGAGATGTAGAATAGTAAAATCAGTCCTAGGCAACAAGAGTAAAGCTCAAAGAGGTATCACGTTTCCAGACTTCAAGTTATATAACAATGCTATGCTGATTAAAAAAACAAGCATGGTACCAAAATAAAAACAGACATGTGACCAGGGATTTAGCTCAGTAACATAAGTGCCTGCCTGGCAAGTGCAAGGCCATGAGTTCCATCCGAGGTACCAAAAAAAAAATAACACCAGACATGTGGATGACTGGAACAGAATAGAGCTACTGAAACAACCCCAGGAACATTCAGCTATTTGATTTCTGACAAAGGGGCCAAAACTATATGCTGGAGGAAATATAGCCACTTTAACAAATGGTGCTGGGAAAACTGGTTGTCCCCATACAGAACAATGAATCTATGTCCAGATCTCTCATTCTGTACTAAATCAAATCAAAATAGATAAAAGACCTAAAAATAAGAATAGAAACATTTAATCTGCTGGAAGAGAAAAACAGGTAAAACTCCTGAAGACACAGAAATAGGTGAGTACTTCCTGAACACAATTCCAATTACACCAGACATAATACTAATAATCAACAAATTAGATTCTATCAAATTAAAAAGCTTCTTCCTTAAAAAGCAAATGAAACAACCAACAGAGGAAAGGGACAACTTACAAAACGAAAACAAACATTTTGCCAACTTCTCCATGGATAAAGACTAATATCTAGAATACATAAGTGACTAAAACATAAAACAACAAACAACAAAACATAAGACATGCTAGAGATGGTGGCACACGTCTGTAATTCCAGCACTCAGAGGCTGAGGCAGGAGGATTGCTGTGAGTTTAAGGCCAGCCCGAGCTACATAATGAGCTCAGGACCAGCCTAGGCTATACAGTGAGACCCTGTCTCAAAGAAACAAAACAACAAAAAGAAATAGGCTCACCAAAATAAAGATACAATCAAAAGATGAACACTGAAATAGACACTTATCGGGAGTACAAATAGCCAATAAATACATAAAAATGTTTACCATCCTTAGATATTAAAGAAATGCAAAATTAAAACAATACTGAGATTCCTCTTATTCCTGAAAAAAATTACTATCATCAAGTAATCAAATAAAAATAATTGCTGTAGAAGATATGGGGAGAAAATGTACCCTACTACATTGTTGGTGGAAATGTAAACTAGTACAACCATTATGGAAATCAGTGTGGATATTTCTCAAAAAACTAGAAATAGAAATTCTATTCCACTTAGCTATTCCCCTTCCAGATATTTTCCTGAAAGAGTTAAAGACATAATATTACAGTGGTACATGCATACTCATGTTTACAACACAAGTCATAATAGCTAAATGTGGATATTTCTCAAAAAACTAGAAATAGAAATTCTATTCCACTTAGCTATTCCCCTTCCAGGTATTTTCCTGAAAGAGTTAAAGACGTAATATTACAGTGGTACATGTGTACTCATGTTTACAACACAAGTCATAATAGCTAAATCTTGGAAGTAGCCCATATGTATATCAACAGATGAATGAAAAAAGAAAGTGTGGTATTTACTCACCATAGAGTATTATTCTTCTATAAAGATAAACGAGCCATTTGTAGCAAAATAAGTATATCTGGAGATCATAATACTAAGTGAAATAAATCAGATATACAAATTTAAATATTGTGTGGTTTCTTTTATATAAGAAACTCAAATTATAAATAAACATCAAAATAAAACACAGATAAAAGGAAACAGAAAGATAGATCTTTTGCAAAAGGGAGGGGGACCAAGAGGTGGAGGGAGTGGGCTAAGAAGGAAAGGGAAGGGGATGAAAAAAAAGATGTGTTATGTACATGTACCAACTCCCCCACAAGGAATGTAGTCATTATGCATTGCAAATATTTCTAATAAAAAATAAAAACTGAAAAAAAGAAAAAGCCTGGGGCCACTTGATGGAAATATATATGGTACGTCAAGGAATATTTAGCTAATTTCAAATTTTAGGAAAAATCAAGGAGGGGAGAAATTGTATGGAAATTTTCAGATTTCTTAAATTGTCTGAGACTATAATAACAAGTTCATTTAAACCTTTTTTTCAAAATTCTTTCCATTGATCCCTCACATTCCCAAAGTCAAACACACCTATGAAGATAAAACTGTTTAGTGGGTAGGGTAGGTAGGCTGTACTCAAACTTGTGAAAGATGTATCTCTATTTCTTTCATCCCTCTGAATTCTAGCAGGACCTTTGGTGTCTTAACCTAACGAACATTCTTCAATAGAAGGTCTTTGCTTGGCTTGGCTATTTTTTTTTATTATTTTAAAATTAATTTTATTAGTACATACATATTGATCACATTAATCATAAGGAATTTACACTTGCACATAACACATCTTGGTTTCCCTTTATTCCCATTCCTCTCCATTCCCCTCAACCCTTCCCCTTTTCTTTATATAAGCTTTGTTTCCTTTTTTCCTTCCCATTCTTGTTTTCTTTTACCCTTCCTTTCCTCTCTTTTCCCTTCCCCTTGTTCTCTTTCCCATTTAAATATGTTCTTATTACAATATCTATCTTCCATCCTGATTTTCCTTTTCCCCTTGTATTTCTCATACCAGAGAAACATGTGGACCAGGTAGATTTAGCTCAGTGGCATAAGTGCCTCACTAGCAAATGTGAGGTCATGAGTTCCATCCCAGTACCCAGGAAAAAAATAGAGAAAAACAATGCAGTAAACTCGTGTGTCCAATTGACTTCATTCAAATCTATGGTCTCAAGGTGCATCCATTTTCCAACAAATGACTCCAGTTTATTCCTTTTATTGTAGAGTAATACTCCATTGTATATAAATATTTTCTTCCATCTTTAGATGGACATATGGGATGTGTCCAAGATTCAGCTATTAGAAATTGCGCTGCTATAAACATGGGTATACATATCACTGGTACAATGCTTTCATTTTGGGGGGAGAAACACAGATGGGGAACAACTGGATCAAATGAAACTTTTAGTTTTTGAGGAATCTCTATACTAGTTTCCACAGTAGTTATCCACCAGCAATGAAGTGGGAGTGTACTTTGGGAGGATGTTGAAAGTGATTCATCAGGTGAATCTGCTACTGATGCTGCTTGCATCATGTAAGCCACAGATGTTAGCAAGATATGACAGAGAAGTACAGAATGAAAACTGATTAAGATGAAGAAAAAACAGTAATGCAAATAAATATTTGACTAGTCAAAATGGGTCCCTTTATCCCCACAGCCTCATCAGCATATTTATTATTGGTTGATTTCTTCATGATATCCATTTTTTCTAGAGACAGAACCTCAGTGATGGTTTAGTTTGTAATTCTCAAAAGACCTGTGATATTGAGCATTTTTTTTCATTTTAATATGCTGTGTTTATATGCTGCTTGTACTTGCTTTTCTGAGCAATATGTATTCATTTCAGATGACCATTTTTGGACTGGGTTTTTAAACCCAGTATCATACTGGGTCACAGGTGCCCATATGATACTTTTCTAATGAAACTAGCATAATGGTAGCTGATTGTGCATCTCAGTAGCTACACTGGTGGAATACAGGAAACAATCTTGGTATGACTTCACCCACTTGGTACAACAAACAAGAAAGTGTGCACAAGGGTGTCAAAGTGTAAACAGGTATATTATACCTGCTATATATCATGTTACATTTCTGTCTATAATTTTTTATTAAATATTTTCTTTGGATTTTTCTTATGGAATTAGTCCAATTCAGTACAATGTCACATGAAAATCCACTTTTTTAACTTTGGGAGGATGTTGAAAGTGATTCATCAGGTGAATCTGCTACTGATGCTGCTTGCATCATGTAAGCCACAGATGTTAGCAAGATATGACAGAGAAGTACAGAATGAAGACTGATTAAGATGAAGAAAAAACAGTAATGCAAATAAATATTTGACTAGTCAAAATGCTACAAAATGGTCATGTATACTTAAATGAGCCACTGTTAGTACTAGGTCAGGGACTGGGGATTTAGTATAGTGGCTCAAGTACTTGCCTGGTAAGTGAAAAGCTGTGAGTTCGATCCCCAGTACAAAAAAAAAATAA
>PVJX010034674.1:0-18745 GCA_004027295.1 Dolichotis patagonum | reverse complement strand
CTATTCAGCCATAAAGAAGGATAAACTTGAGGCTTTTATAGGTAAATGGATGCAACTGGAGACCAACTCACATGTTAAACACAATGTGACAATATGGTAAACACCATATTGTCTCACTAGTGTAAGAAACTGAAAGTAAGTAAGATCCAAAAGTTACAATAGATACAGGGAAAGGGAAAGAAACTGCTCAAAGGGAAGTCATACTGTTTGATCAATTTTGCACACCTGTATCTGAGCAACTCTTTTGAAGACAACAAATAATATAACAATCATTGTTAAATTCCTATCATCTTGTTTTGAAATCCTGTATCACTATTTGGTTGTTGTTGTTAACATTTGGCTTTTGTTGTTTGTTTGTTTGCTTGATTGCTTTCTAATTTTTCTGTTTTTCTTTTAAAAAAAAAAGTGGGGCTGGGTATTTAGCTCAGTGGTGTTAGCACTTGCCTTGCAAGTGCATGGTTGAGTTCAATCCCCAGTACTGATTAAAAAAAAAAAAAACCTAAAAAAAAATAAATGGCTTACTTATAAATCTCTATTTTGTGATATCTGCTTAAGCCACTTCTGGTGCTTGGTTGGGTTTTTTTTTTTCTTTTTCTTTTCTTTTTTATTTTTTTTTTGAAATTCATGCATTTTTAAAATTTATTCTGCTTCAGGCCTTCCCAATGATGCAATCTACCTGACAAGCTGGAAACTGCATGAAGCACTATCCAACCCACCAAAGCTTTGGTGTTTTGCTGGGAGACTGGTAAGACCCCACCCTACCTTGTGCATCACTGGAGGATGCACCAGGAAGTCCCCCTGGGCCTATCTGGGCCTTACCCAGAGACTCCCAAGATGACCATAGCTGCCTGCCTTCGGCCTGACAAGCCAAAAGTTCAGGCACTGCTCTCCAGCCCATGGGAAGCTTTGGTGCTTAGCTCCTAGACTGATAAGGCCCAGCACAACAATCCCAAGTGGCTGGAGCCATCTGCTGAGGGCTGTCGAAGGATTTCCAGTTAACTGGAGAAACTCCCTGTGATATGAATACATATTGTCAAACCAAGAAACAATTGAGATCTTGCATTCAGCTCCCCTAAGTGAATATAGGACAATGAGAAAATGAAAGCACAAAATGAAATGTCAAACCTACAGCCCATCCCAAGCAAGCCTAGGAGACATGGACATAGAACAAAATGTAGGTCATACACCTGCAAATCCCAAAATGATAGCAGTTGAATTAAAGAGACAACTCCAGGAAGCTATAAAACAACTCAGATCAGAAATAATCTCCCAGGTAAAAGAAGAAATGATAAGTGTAATGAAAGAAATGCTTAACACTTCTAAAGAAGACATAGTTAAAAAATTAGAGGAACAATGCAAAAATATGGAAATCTTAAATGAACAATATAAGAAACAAACAGAATTCATGAAACAGATTCAAAGAGATATACAGGAAATCAAAAATTCCATTCAAAGTTGGCAAAAACCACCTCAATGAAAGTGAAGACAGACTTTCATACCTCGAAGACAAGATTGCAACTAGTGAACAAGAAAGGAAAGATCTTTTAAAAATAGCAAGGAATCAGGAAATCACAGTTCAACAGTTACAAGATGCAAAGAAAAACAACAGAAGATTGATAGGTATAAATGAAAAAGAAGGTGACAACACAAATGATATAAAAAAGCTGTTTATAGAAGTAATAGCTGAAAATTTCCCAAACATGGGAATGGAAACTGACATGCAGATCAATGAAGCATATAGAACTCCAAATAGCCATAGCTAAAATAAAACTACATACAGAGGTATAATCATCAACATTCCAAATATCCACCAAAATCCCAGAATATTAAAAGCTGTTAGAGCAAAGAGATAATCACTTATAAAGGAGAGCCTATCAGAATGACTGCAGACTTCTCAGCACAACTTTTGACTTTGAACCCAGACTGATGTACCCTGCAAAACTATCCTTCAGAATCAATGGAGAAATAAAACACTTCCACAACAAAGAACAGCTGAAAAACTTCATGACCACCAAGCGAACCCTGCAAAGAATGCTGAAAAGTAGACATAGGAATAAGCCACTAAAACAAGACAAACAATTAAACAGAGTGGAAAGGTTAAGAATCAATAGCAGGAAGATAACATGTCAAAAATAAACCAATATATTTTAGTTATAACCATTAATGTAAATGGCCTCAATTCACCAATTAAAAGAAACAGACTGGCAGAATGGATGTAGAAACAACATCCAACCATATGCTGCATACAAGAAAACCCATTTAATACAAAAGGAAACTCATAGACTGAAAGTCAAAGGATGGAAAACAATACGTCATGCAACAAGAACCCCCCCAAAAAAGCAGGGGTAGCCATTCTGTTGGCAGACAATGTGAACTTCAAACCATGAAATATCTGAAGAGATAAAGAAGGTCACTACACACTAATTAGGGGAAAACTTCAAGAGGAAAAGATAACAATCTTAAATATATATGCACCAAATTAAGAGTACCCAGCTATACAAAACAAATGTTAACAGAAATGAAAAATTAAATAAGCATTAACACAATGTAATGGTAGATGTTAACACCCCATGACACAAAGAGAGATCAACCAGACAGAAAATCAGCAAAGAAATAACAGAACTGAATCACACTTGTTAACACATGGACTTGGTGGACATATACAGAGTGTTCCACCCAAAAACATCAGAATATACATTCTTTTCACATGGGACGTTCTCTAAAATAGACCATATACTAGCCCACAGAACATGCTTTAGTAAATGCAAAAGAATTGAAATTATCCCATGCATGTTATCAGATCATAGCACCATGAACCTAGAAATTAATGACAGAAGAAACTGCAAAAACCATACAAACACATGGAAATCAAACAATACACTCCTGAGCAATCAGTGGGTCACAGAGGAAATTAAAGAAGAAATTAAACAATATCTACAAGCAAATGAAAGTATAAATACTACTTGCTGGAACCTGTGGGATGCAATGAAACCAGTCATCAGATGAAAATTTATTGCAGTGAATTCCCACATCAGAAAAACAGAACAAGCACAAATAAACAACCTGATGCTACACCTCAAACATATAGAAAAAGAAGAGGAAGTCAAGCCCAAATCCAAAAGAATGGAGGAAATTATAAAGATCAGAACAGATATCAATGCAACACAGACTAAGAAAACTATACAAAGAATCAATGAAATGAAGATTTGGCTCTTTGAAATAATAAATAAAGTTGATAAGCTCTTAGCCAACCTTATTTTAAAAAGTAAAGGAACAACTCAAATTCATGCAATAAGAAATGAAAAGGGTGAAATCACTACAGACCCTGTGGAAATACAGAAGGAAATCAATACCTATTTCAATAACCTCTACACTCATAGGCTTGATAACACAGAAGAATTGGACACATTCTTAGAAACGTATGAATTACTAAAGCTGGATCAAGAAGATGTAAAACTGCTGAATAACTCAATTTCAATTAATGAAATTGAAAAATGTATTTAAAATATTACCCACAAAGGAAAGCCCATGTCCAGATGGATTCACTGCAGAATTTTAAAATAAATTCAAAGACTTAATTTCAACACTACTCAAACTCTTCAATGAAATTGAAAGGGAAGCAATTCTCCCTAACTCATTCCTGGAAGCAAGTATTACTGTAACACAAAAACCAGAGAAAGAGCCAACCAAAAAAGAGAACTACAAGCAAATATCTCTAATGAACATAGTTGCAAAAATTCTCAATAAAATTTAGGCAAACAGAATGCAGCAAATCATCAAGAAGATTACATACCATGATCAAGTGGGATTCATCCCAGGAATGCAGGGATGGTTCAACATATGCAAGTCAATAAATGTAATCCTCCATATCAATAGAACCAAAAATAAGAATCACATGATCAATTCTATAGATGCAGAAAAAGCTTTTGATAAGGTCCAACACTCATCCATGGTAGGAACGCTACAGAATATTGGAATAGATGGTCTTTACTTCAATATGATAAAGGTCATCTATGAAAAACCAACAACCAGCATCATATTAAATAGCCAAAAACTAAAAGCCTTTACTATAAATTCAGAAATAAGACAAGGATGTCCATTATCATCACTCGTTTTCAATATAGTACTGGAAATACTAGTCAGAGCTATTGAACAAGAGAGAGAAATAAAAAGAGTAATGACAAGAAAAAAAGTTAAATTATCATTATTTTCAAATGACATGATATTCTATGTAGAAGACACCCCACAACTCCATTGAAAGACTCCTGGGTATAATACAAAAATTCAGTAATGTAACTGGATACAAAGCCAACATTCAAAAATCAATAGCATTCCTATACACAAACAACAAACTCACTGAATGAGAAGACAAGCAACATCCTTGGCAATAGCATCCCCAAAAATGAAAAACTTAGGAATTAATCTAACAAAAAAAGTAAAAGACCTATTCAGAGAAAAATTATAATACCCTGAAAAAAGAAATTGAAGAGGATCTCAGAAAATGGAAAGACATTCCCTATTCATGGATAGGAAGAACAAATATTGTGAAAGTGGCCATTCTGCCAAAATTGCTATACAGATTTAATGCAATGCCCACCAAAATACCACTAGTATAACTCACAGACCTAGAGAAATCATTCCTAAAATTCATTTGGAACCAGAAAAGACCTAGAATAGCAAAGGCAATTCTGAGGAACAAAGGCAAGATGGAAAGCATCAGAATTCCTGACTTGAAGTTATACTACAAAGCTACTGCAATAAAATCAGCATGGTAATGGAATAAAAATAGACTTGAAGATCAATGGAATTGATTAGAAGATACAACTACAACTACCAGCACAATCAGCCACCTTATCTTTGATAAAGAGGTCAAACACATTCAGTGGAACAACAATAGTACCTTTAGAAATGATGCTGGAAAAACAGGGTTTCCATATGCCAAAAAATAAAACTAGACCCATGCCTGTCACCATGTACAAAGTTAAAGTCAAAATGGATCAAAGATCTAACAGAAACACTAAAACAGAAACACTAAATCTGCTGGGAGACTAAGTAGGTAGAATCTTAAAAATATATGGGTAGGTAGAGAATTCATGAACAAAAATCAAACCTCACAAGAAATACTTCCCTAAATCAATAACTGGAGTCTCAAATTATCAAAAAGTTTTTGCATGTCAAACGAAATATCCAACAGAGTAAAAAGGAAACCCATGAATTTTGAAAAAAATCTTAGTCAACTATCCCTCAGACAAAGGGCTTCTGTTTAGAACATATAAAGATTTTTTAAAAAATTGGACCCCTGAAATTGAAAGACCCAATCCAAAAATGGGCATCTGAGATGAATACATGGTTCTCAGATGAAGAAATACAAATGGCAAATAAATACATGAAAATTCAGCATCATTGGTCATTTAAGAAATGCAAATTAAAACCAACTGATATTCCATCTCACTCCAGAAAGAATGTCCAGGATAAATAAAACTACCAACAACAAATGCTGGAGAGGCTGCGGGGGAAAAAGGAACTCTAATACAATGCTGGTCGGAGTGTAGACTAGTGCAACCACTGTGGAGGTCAGTATGGAGATTCCTCAAAAACCTGGGTCTGAAAGTCCCATTTCACCCAGGTATTCCACTTCTGGGCATATTACCAGAAGAATTGAAAGCATCATATCACAGTGATATACATATGTGTATATTATATGTATATATATATACACACATATATATATTATATACACATATATATTATATAATTATATAATTATATAATTATATAATTATATATTATATATTATATATTATATATATTATATATGTGTATATATATATTATATATATATATATATATATATATATATATATATATATATATACCCATGCTTTTAGCAGCACAATTTGTAATGGCTAGATCTTGGAAACAAACTAAATGCCCATCAATTGGGCATTTAATGGATAAAACTGGATAAAAATGTTGTGGTACTTTTGTACAATGGAGTACTACTCAGCTATAAATAATGATCACATTGAGATATTTATAAGTAAGATGATACAACTTGAGAGAGCATAATCATAAGTGAAATAAATCAAACTCACATAATTAAATACAGTATGGTCTCCCTAGTGTAACAATTGTAAGAGTACATAAAATACAAAATCCTCAATAAATACAGTGAAAGGGTAAGAATCTTCTCAAAGGGAAAAAATAATGTCTCAGAGAAGAGCAGGAAAAAGAAAAGGGAAGGGAACAGAAAACCTATCTAAGTTTGTATAAACACACTTAGGATAGCTAAGACGATTGTACTATAGAGTCTATAAGTTTGTAGAACAAAGCAGTTAATATTCCTAAGATTGGAACAATTTTGCTTGTTTGTGTCAGGTGACTTGAAGAACTCTTGAATATCACTGTGTAAAATATCAACCTTAGTTCCATTCCTACCACTGTGTTTTGAAGTCCTATATCATCATTGTTTTGAGCTCTTTGGTACTAGAATTTTGTTTCTCTTTTTTGTTTCTTATTTTTCTATCAATCTTGTTTTGTTTTGTTTTGTTTTGTTTTTCTCTCTAATGCTTAAAGGGTAGGTATACATGTAGAGGCTTATACTTGCCTAGAACTTCTCCTAAACAGCTTATGAGAATCGATTATATTATGTGTGATGAAATGAACAGCTATTTTGAAGAAAAACAGACATTATGGTATGCATTACGATTTCATATCATCATGCTGTGAAATCCAATGATGCTTCTATTCTTTGTTCAGAGTGGGTTTTAGTCTGTTTTGTATTGTTAAATTTCAACAAACATGAAGGTAAGTATAGCTATTTTGAATAGAACAAGAGAAATTATTGCAGGCATTTTTAATTTTCCTATTGTCTGGTTTTGAAGGCCTATATGCCTTTATTACTTTGTTCTGATCAGTTTTATACTATTTTGTTTTGTTGAATTCATTGTGTATGAAGATATAGACAAACAGAAGAAAACAAGAGACATTATGGTAGCCACTGTAGATCTCCTGTTGTCTTGTTTGGAAATCTGTGTCATTTACATTGTTTTTTTCTGATCTGCTTCGGTCTGTTGCTCTTATGTTTAGTTTTACTCCTTTTTAAAAATAAAATAAAATTTTAAAAATAAATAAATGTATATAAATAAAAAATGTATTCTGATTTTGGGAATGAGTAGTAATGGTCTCTTTCATTTATAATTCCAGAATTTGAATTTTCTCCATTGATTGTTCCCTCTAATGTTTCAGCTAAATTTATTCACCTTTATTGATTTTTGTAAAGAACCAAACTTTAACTTTTGGTTATTACCTACAATTTTTCTGTTCTCAGTTTAACTTATGCTCTAGTATTTTTATTTCCTTATGCTTTGGGTTTAACTGTCTCATGTCTTTTTAGTGCAAGAATTTACATTTCCAAATTTCTTTTTGAGCATTATTCATCTATTTTACATCATTTCCACTTTTTATTTCATTCATCTTGCAGTAGTTTGTACTTATTCTTTTTAGGTTTTCATTGTCTCATTGACTGCAAAGGCGATATTTTTAGATTTTCTGAATTTTCTCCTATTATTAATGTCTATCTATTTTGAGTATACCATACTCTGAATTATTTAATCACTTTTAAATATATCAAAACTTATTTTGTGGCATAACATACAGTCTGTGCTATGGAGCTTTACATTGCATTTGATAAGAGCGTATGTTCTACTCCCTTCGGGTAAAGCATGCTGGAGATGCCTCCTACGTACAGTTGTTTAACTGTGCTCTCAGAAATCATCTATTTTTAGTGCCTAAATTCTGTTTAGTTAGCGATTATTCTTTATTACTAGGGGAATATTATAGTATTGAACTATTCTTAATGTATCTATTTAGTGATTTAAGTTTTTCTGCTTCATGCATTTTGGGGTTTTCTTGTTCAATTTATAAATTTTATAATCACTCTATTTTCTGCTAGATTAAAACTTTTCTCATAACAAAAATAGCCTTCTCAGGAAAGTTTTCTTAAAGGCTATTTTTCAGATAATACTTGCTATAGCTTCTTGAGTTCCTTTTAGTTTGTGATTTGCTTGGGATATCTTTGTTTTAGTTTTTACAATGTCCTATTTTTTCCCTTTAATTTATAAGTTAAACTATACAGCATATAATTGGCCAATGTATGTCATCATTCTGACATTTTCACACTTCTCATTAAATGTTTTCTAATCATGTATATCATGCAGAATTACTGATAATCTCAAATCTACATTTGATATTTTGTTGAAATTTTGCAATACAACCTATGGCATTTTGTTTCTTGATATACTTACTGGTTTCTGCTGCATTTATGCATTTTTAGTTACATTCTTACTAATTTATAGTGAATAAAATTAACTTACTAATTTGTAACAGTGTATTTGGACTAATACCAAACTACTTGCAGTGGCAAACAAAATCTTTGCCACTGTATAGTTTTGTTTTTCTCCCCCAATTTTTTTTATCATGAATTAATTGTATCTTTAGATTGTGCAAAAATACATGCATATCAATACTGATTTATGCAAATTTGCTTCTAAATCAAATGAAATAAAAGGGGGTCCTAAGCCTGAAACCATTGATGATTGTACCGGATATGGAAGGCACACCTTCAGTCCTGGGAAACCCAGAGCGGAGAATTGCAAACTCAATCCCGATCTGGGAGGTTTAGCTAATCTCTGTTTCAAACTACGATAATAGCAGTAATAAAGTACCATGGCTGTAAGCATGTGTGACTATCTTAAAATTATACAAGTTCCTAGTATCACCAAAAAAATGATTTGTGTCATATCATTACCTACAATGTCACTTCTTTCTTCTTTATGTGAATTTGTATTACAGTTCTGTGTCCTTTTATTTGATGTTGAGAGATACTCCTTAGCACTCCTTTTAGGTTTGCTTTTAAGATAGAGCTTTTGAGTGTGTATTTATCTTAGAATTCCTTAATTTCTCTTTCATATTTGAAAAATAAATTCACTAGTTACTGGATTCTTAGGTTACAGTCCTTTTATTTCACATGTTGACCAATTTTTTTTTTTTCTTTTTGGCCTTTGTAATTCTTGATGCAAAATCAGTTGCTTTCACTTGTACTGTGCAGTCATATGTCTTGGGCACTAAGATGTTTCATTCTGGCTACTTTCAAGTAAGTTCCTCTCTTTTTCTTATTTTGGTCATTTTGCTTTGTTTTGTGTTTTTTGATTTGGAAACTTGATTACTCTGTGTCTATATAACTGAACACATTGTTTAATTTGTCTTATTTGGAGCTTGTCAAGTTCTTCTAGGTGAAAGCTACAATTTTTCTAAGCTGAGAAAGTAATTTTTCTTTATAACTGCAAATATTCTTTTCGATTGTTTATTTTCTCCTCTTTCTTGGCCCTCCCCAGTAATCATATGTTGGTATATGCAAAAGAGTCTCACAGGTTCCAGAGGATTTACTTTTCTTCATTGTTTTTTTATTTTCTCAGATGATAAATCTCCTTTGACCTATCTTCTACTTCAATGCTTCATTTTGTCTACTCAAATATGCTATTAATTTTTTAATGAGATTTTTATTTCATTATTGTACTTTTTACATTTTCATTTACTTCATGACACCGGGTTTCATTCAGCTACTTGAATGCATTAGAAATAACTAACTGAAGCTTCTAAATAGAAATTCCAACACGGCTTCCTCAGAGGTTAGCTTCTGTTCTCCTGTGTCCTTAGTTTCTTGCTGCTACTGATGGTTTAGTAACAGTCAGAATTAAATCCATGAAGCATGTATGGATTTGTATGGTAGAGCCACTGAAGATGCTGTTTAGTTACCTTAGTGATTGGCTAAAGACTGATAACTAAAAAATTTCCTTAAATGACTAACATTGTAAATCATCTCGACTTTGTTTAACTCTCTATGTTAAAAGGAGAGCATGCTTTATCACCCTAGCAGGCAACGTACCACTCAGCATTAGCTTTCAATATTAGTTTCTTTCAATTTTTAAAGTATGCTAAAAATGGGAGGTAGATTCTTTTCAGGTCATCTGTAAGCATATACCATCCCTTCTATGCAAGTATGGGCAGTCTAGATTCCAGAAATACGTCTACATGGAGTATATTGTTCCATCTACCAGGAAGTTCATATGAGGAAACCCAAAATGGCCATGTGATTATATCTATAGATGTCTTTGTAAAACACAATTGATTAAATCATAAGGATGAGGCTTTAACCTGAACACTATTGCTATGTAAGAAGAACAAGAAATAGTAAGAACACAGTGAGAAGGCACCAAACTGCAGTCCATGAAGACAGCATACACCAGAAAACAATCACAATAGCACTTTATTCTCAAACTTCTAGCCTCAAGAACTGTAGGAAATGTATTTTAATTGTTTTAGTCACCCAGATGACTACTACAACAAACCCTTCCTCAGCTTGCCTTTTAAGCTTTTCAATTAGCCTATGGACTAGTTTAATTTAAATCCTTAATCTCCAGTAACTATAACATTAAAATACTTGCCTCTAAAAGTTCTGAATAATGTACTTTAGAAGAAAAATGTGGGTTTGATTTATATCAAATAAATATACTATATTCATTTAGGGAGTTTCTAGGTGTGCTATTTACTTTTCTTTAATTGCTCACACAAAATATACAGTGCCCAAAATTAAAGAGGGAATGGTTTATTTGGCCCCCAGTTTGTGGAAGTTTCAGTTCATAGTCAGCTGGCTGCAATGGAGAGTGCCACATGGAGAGCGCAATAGTTCAGGTAGAAGAAGACAGCAAATAAAACAAGAGCAAAAAGGGGGGAGAGAGCAGAGAAGACACTTTCTTTTCCTTATATTGTATCAGACTGCCCACCCTAGGGTGCATGTAGTACTCATATCCATAATCTGAACATTGGACCATGAATCAATCTCAAACTTTAGAAATTTCCTGGACCACAAGAGGCCTTTGTGGGACACCCAGACACAAATCATAACACCAGGGAACTAAGGGAAAGGAAAAATAATGCTTACTATTTTTGGTTTACAAATTGGCTTTGATAAGCTACGATTCTATTATGTTCCATTTGGAATAGACCATTTATTTTCAAAGTATGTTCCTGATACAAAGAGCAGAGAATGAAACCAGAACAATTATAATGCTACAAATTAAATTTAATAATCAATATTTGCACATTTGAAAAAATAACTGCTGTGCACCTCCACATTACCACTGGAAAAGAGTATCTTCTAAGGCTCATGACCACTAAAGATGGAAGTACTAGATTCTAGCCCAGGGGAGGGAGAGGCTGAATCCAACACAGAGGCATTACTGGGGTAAAGCCATGCAAAGTCATGAGGACATGGTTTCAGGATCATTGGAGAGTCGGTTTCTAACTGGCAAAGCTTCAGGGACAGAATTGCTGACCCAGGGCATCTGAAAATTGGAAATCCCTACTCTACCAAGGATAAAAGGTAAGATTTTTTTTAATCTAGTGTGTCTGGAAGGCAAGGAGCATACTTTTTTCAGAAAACTTGAAAATCTATTTGCCTAGAAATTCTTGAATTTAAGTATTATTGGAGAATAAAAAAATTCTGCATAGTATGTATCTAAGTTTGCCTAAAGTTCTTTTTCTCTTTTTGTAAACAATTTTTCTAATTTGTGGTTCACATTCACGGAACCTGTGTAGTAAGGATCTGAAAGATAATATGCTAACATGAGAAATATTTTTTGTGTTAAAGAGGAGCATTATTATCAAGATTAGTCATATAACAAAATCTCACAGAAAAAGATAATATTCTAACTAAATTGTTTCCTTTTTATTTCTAACAAAAATATAGTACTGCTCATATTCCTCAGAGAGATGATTTTCTTGAAAATCTTTTTCAGTAAATTCAGCTTAAATGCTAGTGAATAGCAGAGAATTCAAGATTATATTACATTCCATTTCTAGTTGAGATACTTGTATTCTCTGAATATTTATAATCCAGTTACAGCAACCATGACCGAAACACATAATTGAATGCATTGAATTTTATATTTTGTTTACAAATAATAATTGATTTTGTATGAATCTACCAAAAAATTGAGGTATTAGAAAGATTTGAGGTGAACATATTAATATAGAAGGAAGTTGAAGAACTATTTAGGAATGGAAAATTCCTATGCTATGTCATTAACGAGGGTACAAATTTGTTGCGTGGCTGACATCTGTTAACAACTTATGAAATATTCAGTGACCGAAAGCAACACACATGTTGCTTTGAAATTTTGTAGCTTTCAAGTCTAAAATGAATCTCACTGTGCTAAAATCTGAATGTCAACAAGTTTAATATTTTTCTGGACAGGCATGAAGAGTATGTTCCCTTGCCCCCTCTAACGCTGGGAAGCCACACAAATTCCTTCTCCTTGTCTGTCTTCAAAGTCAACATTGTCAACTACAGTCCTTCACACCTTTACTTCTCCTCATTTTTCTGTTTCCCTTCCACTTTTCAGAAGCCTTCTCATGACATAAAACTCTCCTTAATGGTCTATCCACATATTCTAGGTATTAGGACGGTGTATCTTTCTTGAGGCAGAAGAGGAGTGTTGGTACTTACTCTCCTGATCTATCACGTCATCAGTATTGCCAAGACCACTACCATTGGAATGGGACAGATTGTTTCCTGCATCTTTCTGTACAAGATCCAACATTCCAGGAGAGAAAGTATAATTTACCCAGGGTATCATTACTATTTACCTCTTGGCATTATAATGGTGATGTGTTCTTATCAATTTTTTGCTAAATAAGAGAACTTCTTCAGACAAATTAGGGTTATGTTGGTACAACATCATGAGGAAAAGTGCAAGAAGCTATTGAACAATCAATGGCCAATGCAATGAACAAAATGTACATGAGCTGGCAGACATAGAATATACAAGAAGTGATTTACTCAGTAGTATTACTTATTTTCAGAATGTGTTCATTGGCACACACACACTATATATATATATATATATATATATATATATAATCAAATGTATATTAGAAAGCATATACAGTATCTCTAATATTTACATATTAAAATATATGAATATCAATTATGTTTATGTATTAGAAATATTTTCTTTTAAAGTTTTATTCTTTAGATAAGTAATGGACGTATGGCAGTTTTTTGCATGTGTATGTTTACTAAACAAATCAGCATTATAACAATTTGTACTAAAGAAACCTGAGGACAATTTATCTTGAATGATTTGAGCAGAAACTTCATTTTCTTTATCTCTCTCTTAATTCCAATAAACCACCCAAAAGACTATATACTCAGAGAGAAAATTCCGTAGTTAATTTCCCAAGTGCTAATGAATGACAAAATAGCAATCTATTAAGAATATAAAAAGAGGCTATCAAAATTCATTATCATAATTTAAAATGAAATGTATGATCATAGAAATCAATGACAAGTGGAAAATTGGAAAATTTACAAATTTGTACAATTTAAATGATATACTCCTGAACAAAAGGTCATAAAAGAAATCAAATTGGAAGTATAACTACATCTTGAGACAAACAAAAATAGAAATACAGTGTACCAAAAATGGATGGATACAAGAAAAATAGTTTTATAAGGAAAGGTTTAAAAACAAATGCTCCCAAATGAAAAAGATCTCAAGATGCTACATTAAGCAAAAGGATCTTAGATAAGCTTACTTTGTACCTGAATGTGCTAGTAAAGGACAAACTATAAAATCAAAAGGACAACAGTACTAAAAATAAATGCATAATTAAAAAAAGTAGAAACTAATCAATTTAAAAATCAATAAGATGGAGAATATTTTTGACAGTGCAAATACATTAGAGAAATACCTGACCAAACAAGGAATAAAAAGACTCAAATAAATAAAATTGGAAATGAAAGAGGAGACATCATGCCTGATCCCATAGAAACACAAAAAATTTTGACTAAAATTTTAAAAATGATGAATTAATTGGGTAAGTAAGAAGCACAGGCAGATTTAAAGAAATTTAGAATCTACCTAGACTCATCATGAAAAAATAGAAAATCTGATTAGACAGTAAATGAGTAAGGAGATTGAAACTAGTCAAAAACCACGTAACAATGAAAAGCCCGGGACATGGTGGTTTTGCTGAACTTCAACCATGCAAAGAGTATTCAGCATTAATCCTTCTCAAATCTTTTAAAATTCTAAAAGAAGAGAACATTTCAAAACTCACTTTACAAGAGAAACATTGCACTGACATGAAAGCTACCGATACTGAAACACTGGCCAGTTAAAATCTCTTCCCTAGACAGACTTCTGCCTCCTCCCTGGCCCCTCATTTTCAACCTCAGCATCACACTTGTCCTCCTAATGGTCTCTAGCTTCTCCTACAGAGACCAATCTCAGGTTCTCTTATCTGTAAGTAGATATTTCCCCAATATATTTCTCACTTTTCTTCCTCTACATTGTAGAATTTCCACCCTTTTCTTTGCTCCAATATAGTCTCAGATAAGGCACATTTAGTGCGATTCTCTCTTAGATTCATTCCAATCTTCAATTGTGATGAAATTAAATTCACTAATCATCATTCCATCAAAACCACTTTTGTCAAATAACTCACCAAAAATCCATGTAACTAAAACCAATAATGGAGTATTAGGCAATACAATTAGATGCTTGATTTCCTTGGCTACTTATTTATACCTTCATTGGCTGTTTGCTGTTGGGCTATCTGAAGACTGTATTCTTTTTTGCTACATTTCCCTTTCCATCTTCTCGTTTCCTCTCTTGCACTCTTATTTTGCTTTCCATTTATTGGCTTTCTCTATTCCATGTATAGTCATTTCCAGGAAAATCTCATCTAATGTCATGTCTAAATTCCACTAAGATGCTAACAACTTTAAAATGCATACTTTGGGGCAAAATTTGCCTCTAAATTGTAGGCCATTAGCACTGCCATAGCTCATCCCTAAACAAATATCTCAAGTCAGTATTTTCCAGAGAATATTAAACACCTGCAAAAATATTCATAAGGCTTGTATGCTGAAGATGCATGTATAGGAAGTTGTTTCTCATGCTGGGCTGGTGTAGAAACGATGGAAACTTGAACAGGTGGTATCAAGCGATTAAAAAAAGACTGGGTGCACTGCTTTCAGAAGGAATAAATGAAGTTCTTATAGGATCTCAGTTAGTTCCCTTAGGAACAGATTGTTATCAAAATGTCAAGTGTGTCTCCTGGATCACATTTATTTATTTATTTATTTATTTATTTATTTATTTATTTTATTGGTACAGGGGTTCTAACTCAAGACCTTGTATTTGCCAGGCAGGCACTTATGCCCCTGAGCTATATCTCTGGCCCCTCCTGGATCACTCTTGCTCTTGTCTTGTTATTAATTATTCCACCTCATCTGTACTTCTACCTTTAGCCATCTACCATTTGTAATATTAGAAGAGTCTTAACACTCCTGAGAAGAGTCCACTGCCATAATCATGGACCTTCAAAACTGTCACTACACAGAGCTCCTTTCTTTAAATATTTATCAGTGCTTATTGTGTAACCTAAAATGTTAGTATTTTTTCTTGATAACCAACCCATGCAAAAAACCTTGAAATTAATATTATTACTCTTTGTATAAGTATTAATACCAGTGCTCTTTGTACAAGTGCTCAGTTCATAAAACTCTGTGAAACTTATTTTATGATTGAATAGGAGTAGATGTTAGTTTTTTGGTGCTTACTTATTCATTGATAAAGTATTAATTTAAACCAAATGTACTTTTTCACACACTCTATAATGTCCTTGCCAAAGGCAAGCTAATGCCTCTTCAATATCCTAGGCACATACAAAATAAATGGAATTGCAGTTTACATTTTACCATCCAATTACCTGCACCTATTGCTTGGCCTCCCAAACAGCATTGTACATTTCAAAAGGTCTATCTAGCTAAGTAATATAATTTATTGAAAAAGGTTTTTAAAATATCATGGTGTCTAGCTCTGCACAATGTAATATAGTGTACGTAGCAGCAATTATAAACAAATCAAACAAATGCTGACAAGAGAAATGATCAGCAGCTTGTTAAAAGTTCAGGAGAAAACTATTTTCATAGGCTTCACTGAAGAGACAAATAAACTACTCCAGATTAAGATCAGTTCTGATTTCTAGTCTTTCACGCATTAATACCTTCCTACAAATTCATAAATCTGTGTTCCAGATTCCAAAGAGACGTTCACAAGAGGTCCAGTTTGGGGGTCACCAGGCTGACTCAGGGGTTTTTTGACTGCTTCTGAGGCAGTGCTTCACTTTCAGAAAGATCTTACAGGCCTTCATAGCACACTGTGTGTGCAAATCGCTTCTTTGTTCAAGCTTCCACACTATGACTTGTCACCTACAAAGTTGTTTCTAATAAGAAAGCTTAAATGTGCTGCCACATGGGTATGTCTGAACTAGCTTTACCAGCACTCAGAAGGATGCTGCATAAAGAATCAAACAATCTACCAGGGAATTGTGATGCAACCCCAGGAAACCTCAAAGCAACTTTCAGGCTAATGTTCTAGGGAAACAGGGACATAACCAGAGATATGAAATCCGCGTGTGTTGTTTCACAAGATGCTCTGATACACTGATTTTGCATTTAGAGAAGAGGCAAGTAACCAGATTCCCCAGGGTTTTCCATTTGATGAGCATGTCTGCCTCTTCACTATTCTCCCAGGCATCATGACTGGTTTGTGAGATTCTGCACCATAAACTCACCCAGGCCCCAGGGAATCTCCAAGGACAGTGGGGACTGAGGCACATCTTTGCTGGGTCTTTTCTCATGCTACACATTGGAACTCCTCCCCCCACTGCCGGAGAATCCTAAATTAAAACAACATTAAGGAAATTTTGAACTGTCTGATGCACAGGACATGTTTCAAAGCAGAGCATGACGGCAGGATGAACTCAGTGTCGATAATGATAAAGAAGTGTGGACTAGGGCCTGGGTTAGAGACCGTGGGCAGAAGAAAATCCACAGTGTGTTTCCCCACATCAGTGTGCAGGTTATCTGTCCACATGACTGGGAAGCTTCCTGTGTCATTCCACTAACCATCATAAATTTGAGATTTAGAGTAATTCAGTAGAGTAGTTCAAACGTCCTGCTCACAGACAGACCGGCAGCAGCTGGCTTGAATGGCAGCAGTGACCTAATAGGCACAGCAATGCACAGAAAAGTTTGTGTAACCATAAGATGTTGTTTTCCTGAGGTTTTAATTAAATGAATTAAATGAAATTGCCCTTAACTGACAGCAATGAGATGTATGTTCCCACCGTCAACAAGCAGCTGTTAAATGCAAAGTTAAGGGAGAGGGTTACATAAGGAAAAGGGAGTCAATTTTCCAATTAACTTCAAGGAAAAAGCATCATATTTGAAACTCCTTCCAAGTAACTCTTGTGCACATACTGAGTATATTTTACTGCTGTGGCGTCTATTTTGTGAGACCCTAACACCTTCATTCTATGACCATTCCTTCACTGGTATGAGTCTCATTCTGGTCTTTCTTCCAATTTATTTTGCCTTTGACTTTAAAATCTTTCATTATATTTGCATTGTTTCATATGATATGCAAAATACATAAATGAATAATACCAACCCCTAGCTATATATCATACCTTTACATTGTATATATTTTATAGTACATATGTGGTACTTACATAAAGTTTTTCTTAAGTATTGACCTGCTGTCCAGGATATGGAGAGGCTCTGTTTCAACCTAAATAAGGAGTTTTGCAAGTTGCATTGCATTGGAAAAATTATTTTTACATATTCTTGACTTCAGATTACTTGTATTTCTAGCTAAACAACTTAGAAAGATGGATTTTTTCATTGGTTCATCGTGTGAACCTTGTTATTTTATAATCAAACCTAGTCCAAGGTGAGGATTCCTGTGGATCAAGACTGGATGATTTAAGAATGGCCCTTTGGAGGTTTCCATAGATCTGAATCATATTATTAGTCTTCGCTTAAAAAGTGCTAAAATGTTTCTTTAACTTTTTTGTTAATTTCTTATAAAACCACTGGAGTTTAAGAGTGCCATTGTTTTGTTGTTTTTAAATGAGCATAATTAAAAACAAAATTAATAAGTTTAATATTCCAAAAAGAGTTCCGTATATTCCTGGTCCGTTATGACTCTCTTTTAGGTATATAAATAACACTTCACTGTCCTTAGAAAAAAATTCAAACGGGGTCCCAAATCCTCACTTAGAATTTTTTTCCAACGTACAAAATGTTTAAATATTTTTTATAACCTGTCAAGTGCAGTTTACTGAGGTGATGTAGTGTTTTGTCCTGTTTTTTTTCAGAGCAGACAACAAGAATTCCGCATCCTGAAGCAGGATGTAGGTGATGTGTGGCATGGCCGGGTTGACCCACATTTTCAAGCTTTATGTTGTCTCCAAAACTCTGAATCCCAGTGCAAGTGTACATGTGGGACAGCATTGCTGGGATAACAAGACAGACCTTCAACTTTGTGATTCTCAACAGGTATAAATTGGCTGCCACCATACTGGGGAACATGGTGATGACGAAAGCGACCTAGCCCCGGAGGCCCCACGGCCTCTGCCTCCTTTGGGCTTGTGAAAACTGCTTTATCCCGCATAAGTTGTCCCAGAGGAACAGCCCCTGCTGGATGGGAGAGGCAGTCAGCATGTAGCTGGCTCACGGCAGTTTGCTGATGATGAACCATCTACCAGCCCTCGCTGGTATCAAAGTCCTCCTGTTTACAAGAAGGTTCTGGCTCCATGGGTCAGTTTG